>JANRGW010032784.1:3016-13933 GCA_024733675.1 Psilopsiagon aymara | reverse complement strand
TCTCCTTCCCATCCCTCCAGGAGCAGAGGGAAGAAAAAGGGGGAAGTGAGTGAACAAACTGCATGGCTGATTTACGGTTTAAACCACGACACTCTGTATCATATTTACCATATTTGCATCGCTGCATCACTTTTCTTTCATTGAAAAAATATTAAAAATAATTCCAAGACAGGAATTTTTTGAAACTTTTCCCACAGATATTATAAATTGTGTCTAAGCTTTTGCTTCTTAGCAGGACTACTTTTCTGTCACACCCTTTTTAGAGAAATTAAAATATTCCTTTGAGAAGCACATATATGGAAACGTGATTGCCTGAGATTTGTTTTTTATTCAAACGCACTTTTACATGTCCTATGGAAACCGTTTGAAATGTCTTTTCCACTTTATTAGCACTAGTTGTGCTCCTGCATGCTCCAGGTAAGATTTTTCAAATTCTGAGCTTTTCAGTAGAGAACTCCCATGCATTTTGATAATCCCTGCATAGAAATCAAAAGTGACTAAATGCTACATTTAGATGGGAAGCATTTTTTAAAGGCTTAGTGCTATTCACTTCAGTAAATGGATTTCAACTACTGCTGAAAACTACAAAAGAGTAATCCAAACCTTTTTTCCTACAGATACTTCTGGATTTGAGCAATGATTATTTAGGTTATGTATCTGTTCACTTGCATACTTGACTTGTCATTCAGTGATCTAAAATACCTGTTTGCTTATGTATTCTCAGTGCTACATTAATCTAAGTAACAGATGTTGATTTTTTGGAATAACAAAGCCTAATGAAGGAGTGAAATAGATCAGTGACTTGATAGACTCTAAAAAAACTTTTGCATTCATAATGAAATCACAAATTTTATTTAAAACATTATATTAATATTCAAATTGTGTGTTATTATACTTACATATCATTGAATATTATTTTAGTCAAGCTAGGACCAATTATTTTATTTCTCTGACAGTTCTTATAGAGGTAATTGTCTCTATGTGCAGTCAGGCAAATAAGTTTCTTGTTTCAACTTCAGAAAGTAGCTAAGATTTGATGCTAATGACTTTGGAACATCATATTTGAAAACCAAGGGAATGTAGCTTTCAGTTTCACTGATATAATGAAGAGCAAAGCAACATCGCTGCATGAAAAGGTGCCTAAGACATACCAGCAAGCTATGACCATATCGTGAAAAGGCAGCACAATAAGGGACTAAAGGCAATGTTTTTTGGATGATGATAAATCATTTCCTGATGAAGCCAGCACTGAGTTCAGTTCTAGTTAAAAGTAATAAAGTAGACCTTCCTAGAAGATAATGACTAAGAAAGAGAAAAAACCGACTGCTACTGCTGAACACAGGACACTTCTTTTTCTGAAACAGATTTTCTCTAAAGATTAAGGCAATTTTGCTGTGCATGTCTACCTCCCATGGAAAAGCTTGGTGGATGAGCAAGGAATAGATTTAAATAAACATCATATTTCACATTGCAAATTAACGCCCAATAAACCTTGCTTCTGGATATTTTAAGAGAAGAATCTCTTTCCTCAGAAAATAGTTCCAGGCTTGCCTAGGAAATAATTTTCAAATGCTTTGTAGGATAGAAGGGAACATTTTCATTTAGTTCTATATATATAAACACACAGTCATGTCACTGGTAACATCTGAAATAGCAACCCACATGTTCCCTAACCAAACACAGACACCTCTCAGACGTAGCCCCTGACAACAGAGTGATCATATTAAGGCTGTCACATTTAGAGCTCTGTGTTTCAGCTATATTTAGCACAGCATCACTCTTGTAAGCTTTATATATAGGAAAGAAATCTGTTTTTCTCTTGTTTATCTTCAGCACTGCATGCCACACAGCAGCAAACTAACACTTCATACAGGTATTTTGTTTTGTTGGGCCAGACGATGAAACAGCAGCATTCAGTATAAATGGAGGAGAATGGTGCATAGCGTAGATCCAGCCCAGAAACAAGCAAAACATAGAGTGCTCCTTGAATTTGGCTTCCCGTGTGTTCATTTGCAGCAGATCTATGAGCCACTGCAAGCTGACAGATGAAATCATTTGGCTCATAGATCATGAATGGAGCTACACTAAGATTAATTGCATGCAAAAAGCAGACAAAAATCCACAATACATGACATACTGAGGCAACGAGTACTCTGCAGTAGAATAGGTAACTCACTGCAAAAAAAGAAAAAAAAAATACGACAGCCATACATCAGAATATAACAGATGGAGATGTGATAAACTAAGCTTAGATGAACAATAAATGCATTGAAGACATGATATATGGGATATAATAGAAAATGACCTGTTAAATCTGGAGGGTCTGTGCAAGGTATTCCTCTTACAGAATTTTCAGTCTAACCTGTTGTGTTAACATTTGTTTATAGCCATTTTGTCAGATGCTTGAAGCATATTGAGATACCTTTACCGGTATCCATCTCCTGAGCAGTAGGTGAAGAGACAGTGGAAATGCCGGTTTAATCTAAAAGAGTAACAGAACACATAAGACTGAAGTCTTTTTCCGATTCAGCAAAACATCCATATATTATGTTCTGTCACTCACACATCTATAAGCTGGTATGTTTAATTGTACCTGTACTGAAATATTAGTTTACTATAGTTTCTGTCAGAACAAAGACTCCATTTGCTGAATGTAGATTGTCACAGAAGTGGGACAATACATTTTTTTCCAGGACTGAGGTATGAGACAGTACTTTGTAGCTGTATTTAAGAGCTGCTGAAGTCAGAGGACAGTGTTTTTCTTCAGAAAAACATGCTGCTACTTCTTCAGTATGTACTGCTACCACAGTGGTGCTGAGAATCACAATTCCAGAGAGGTAACTCTATGTTCAGCCATTGCCCATGTTCAACACAGCATCTGCATGGCTGGGGCAGTAGCATGTACATGCCACTGCTTTTTTTTAAAGTTTGTCTTTTATCTGAAAAGACTCAAAACTTAAGTCACTGTGAAAAAAACCCTGAAGAAGTTAGCATCCTTTTGTATATGAAAAAGTTATTCCTCTTGGAGCTGATGGAGTAGGAGCCTTTTTAAAAAGAGAATAAATGTTTTTTCCCTCTTCCCTTGACTAGCAATCAACAAAATGCAGCCAGGTCATGAGTCCAAGCACTGTGAGTAAAGTTTTGGGCCAAGTCCGGAATGCTGTCACATTGCAATGACTTTGTGCACAGCTCTTGCACCTTGTAAATGTTCCCCTCCACCAAGCTGAGTGTCACTGCAGCTCGGAGAGAACAGGAAGGCATCTGATACTGAGGAAGAGGAGGGCAGCCTTTCAGGGGAAACAGCCAGAAGCCATAGAAACCTTCCTGAGATGGACCAAAGGACAATAACACCCTGAACCACTGTGGGGTGAGGCCCTGTGACCATGGGGCTGGGGCCAGGCTGGAGCAACAGCTCTGAGAAGAAAGCTCTGGAGAGCAGGGGGAAGCAATGAGAGCCACTCTCAGTCTCTGAACCCCAGCTCTTTCCAATTAAAACCTCTTTTCAGTCCAGAGGCCACACATGTTAGAGAGAGCTATAGCCGGCCCCATGTGTAGGCCACCATCAGCTTCCTGATGTCACCAGCCAGGTGGACAGAGTAAGTTTTTCATAAACAAATGAGATTTCATCTATAGTAATACATGAAAGAATAATAAAAGAATAGTAACCTACTATTATCCTTATATTAACCCAACACAGGTTCAGAAGGAGAGTGGGAAAGCAGAGGCCCATTTACACTCCTTCATTAACATCATTTTAGCCAAAGACTGTAAGGTTGCCTTTGAACCTGATAGGAGATATTTCCTACCTGCTGCCTCACTTCCATATCCATTAATCTGTAATGCGTTTGTGGAAGTTAACAGAAATACACCCTTATAAATGTCAATCTATGATAGGTCCAAACTGAGACATCTTTTTCCTTCAGACCCTCATCATAATTATGTTCACTGTTACCATATTTGTTTCACTTTCTAAAGTGGAAGAAGATTAGACCCCAATATTTCAGTAATAAACTTTGCACTTAGGAGCTTTAAAACCTGTTTGCAAATGAAACAAGTTAGGATAAACCCCTTTAATCCAGAAAGCTTAAGCACAGAGATAAAGAGAGCATGGGACTGCAGGTGCCTTGTCTGGAAGACTGTACAATACCTCATTAAAACAGCTAAAGCGAATGGCTGATGCCATTATTTTGTGCCCAAAAGTCCTCATGAAGACATTAGGCTATATTATATTTAAATTGGTTAAACAGATTTCTAAACCTGGAGTAGTTCAGTGGACAGTCAGAAAAACTTAAAAATTACTCTTTATTAGGGAGATTTTATGGCTGAAATAGATCTGAGTCTAAACCAAAAAAAATTAGACTATAAATTGATTGCTTTTTGCAGTCTTATCTGAGAATAATGAATATTGCTATTGTAGTAAAATACATGGCATGTATTGTATATATGTGTGTATGAGTGTATATAAATATATCAGTACAATACATACCATGAATATGTTGTGCATATATATGCATGCACATATAAACATTATAAATATAAAAAGGGGTAACAGGTTCAAACTTAAACAGGGGAAGTTTAGATTGGGTATGAGGAAGAAATTCTTTACTGTACGGGTGGTGAGGCACTGAAATGGGCTGCCCAGGGAAGTTGTGAGTGCTCCATCGCTGGCGGTGTTCAAGGCCGGGTTGGGTAGAGCCTTGGGTGGCATGGTTCAGTATGAGATGTCCCTGCCCATGGCAGGGGGTTTTGGACTAGGTGATCTTAAGGTCCTTTCCAACCCTAACTATTCTATGATTCTATGACTGGAGGGCAGGCTCGACTCTAATCTGGGTGCTCACATATGAGTGAATACTGCAGAGATGTGTAACTCGGTTCAATTTTGCCACTTTTTACCATGTGAGAATGTCATTATCTATGATGAACTTTGCTTTATAAATGCTTCCATTCACATCCACTAATGGTTCTCTTTTTAAAGTATTTTTTTCTTTCACAGTGCTGATGCTACTTCATTAGCCATACCAAGAGACAGCACTAATGAGTACAAGCTGGTATTATAACTCCTGTTGCTATGGACCTCTTCCTAGTGAGAATAAAGCGTTGTTGCTAGTACAGGGCACAGGTAACAAAAAAGTCTACACTCTGTCATCACTGTCTGAGACGGCTGCAGTGCTAATGGTCACAAAATAGGCTAGTAAAACAAAAACAGTTTATGCGCATATATATGAACACATATGTGTACACGCACAAGTACTTATGTACATAAATGTAGTGGCCATATGTCATGGGTTCAGCAGTAGCAGTCATTTTTCTCCTTCTTGCTAGCTGGTGCAGCGCTGTGGTTTTGACTTTTGGCCTGAGAACAGCATTGATAACACCGATGGTTTTAGTTACTGCTTACTAATGTTTTGGCCTGACCAAGGACTTTCTGAGTCTCATGCTCTTCCAGGAAGGAGGGGAAGCTGAGAGGGAGCAGACACCTGATCCAAACTGACCAAAGAGGTATCTCATACTGCAGCACGTCATGCCCAGGATGGAAAAACGGAGGTCAGAGACCCGGAAGAGGGGGGTTCGCTGCTGGGTCAGGCTTAGTATCGGGTTGTGAGCAGCTGTATTCTCTTTCATTATATTTCCCTTGTCATTATTATTATTGGTAGCACTAGTGGTTTGTGTTATACCTTAGTTATTGAACTGTTCTTATCTAAACCTGTGGAAGCCGCATTCTTTGGATTCTCCTTCCCATCCCTCCAGGAGCAGGGAGAAGAAAGAGGGGGGATTGAGTGAGCAAACTGCATGGCTGACTGGTCTTAAACCATGACACCATAGTTGAGAATAGAGGAAACTAAGTAGATCTCTTGCAACTCTGTATTCCATCTTGATTCTGTGTTGTACAGCCTTGGCTGTATCAAGGATTATCAACTTCTGTCAGTCTGTCATTAATCTCTACAAATGCTCTACAGCTGGGTAATTACTAAGAAATTAAATGCAACCTTCCACTTTTAAACAGCAGTAATGCCATCACACAAACCTGTAAAAATGAGAAATTAAAAGATAAGGGTTGCAATAGGTCCTTCACTCACATTAATATGAAGAACCTGCAACTATATGATTTAAAAAAGTAGTGACTTTAAAGCCATTTTCCTTGAGCAAAAGTGCTTATTTTTCCTCCATTATTAATATCTAGAGACTTTTGCTAAGTAAAATATTCTTTCTTTTGGAAATAAAAAGTACACGTCTCATGCTCGCAGAAAATGGCACATGGCCCTTTTGCAATTTTTAATTACTGATGGCCTCTGTCTCCACAATCTTTTTCATATTAAAAATTATCTGAAAATATAGGGTAAACTGAGATCATAGATTTTTTCTTATTAAAGGGATTTGCCCCCATTTATATGTTTCTTTTATGTACAATGGTGTTTCTAAGTTGAGACAAAGTAAACCGACAAACCAGGTCATAGCAATTTGTGAAATCTATATTAGCTCAATTAGCTCATCAGGTATGCAGAATTCTTTAAATAGTGTGCCGACTGTATTTTTTGTCCGTATTTGAAATGATGGCAGGTGGAATTGGACAGGTGATACCTCAGCAATTTCCAGTGAATTTGAGGGGAGTGAGTTAGATGATAAATCTTAAGTTTCTAAATAATTTTGACAGAAGCTCCGCATTAGCAGAAATAGAACTTACAGTCATTCACCAACTCTGTACACATATTACAGGTGACTTAGAGCCTAGAATTGGCTATAGGAGTAGTTTGTGTTAGGTATTCTACACACATGTCAGAATCTCCTTTTCAAAATGTTGACTGTAAATTAATTAAACTAGAGATTTCAGAGGAAAAGGAAAAGCATTCATTCTCTTACTTGGTAATAATTTCACGGATGTAAAAGAAAAAGTGAAGTATGCCTTCCAAAGCACTGCTAAGACTCCAAAATGAAAAATTATATTTTGATTTGGGAATTATTATACTTAAAGTCAGATGTAGACTAACTGAATGCTTGCAGCCCACAAAGCCAATCGTATCCTGGGCTGCATCAAAAGGAGCACAACCAGCAGGCCAAAGGAGGTGATCCTTCCCCTCTACTCTGCTTTCGTGAGACCTCACTTGGAGTATTGTGTGCAGATCTGGTGTCCTCAACATAGAAAGGACATGCAACTGTTGGAAAAAGTCCAGAGGAGGTCCATGAGGACAACTAGGGGACTGGAGCACCTCTCACATGAAGACAGGCTGTGAAAATTGGGCTGTTCAGCCTGGAGAAGAGAAGGCTGTGTGGAGACCTCATAGCAGCCTTCCAGTACCTGAAGGGGGGCTATAGGGATGCCAGGGAGGGGCTCTTCATTAGGGACTGTAGTGACAGGACGAGGAGTAAGGGGTTTAAACTTAAACAGGAGAAGTTTAGATTGGATGTAAGGAGGAAGTTCTTTACTGTAAGAATATACTTAGGCTGCACAATACAGTGTAGAGATCAGATACTTCCAAATCATTCATCTTAGCGTGACCAGCAGGTTGAGCGAGGTGATCCTGCCCCTCTACTCTGCTTTTGTGAGACCTCACTTGGAGTACTGTGTGCAGTTCTGGTGTCCTCAACATAAAAATGACATGGAACTGTTGAAACAAGTCCAGAGGAGGGCCACGAGAATGATCAGAGGACTGGAGCACCTCCTATATGAAGATAGGATGAGAAATTTGGGTCTGTTCAGCCTGGAGAAGAGAAGGCTGCGTGGAGACCTCATAGCAGACTTCGAATATCTGAAGGGGGCCTATAGGGATGATGAGGAGGGACTCTTCATTAGAGACTGTAGTGATAGAACAAGGAGTAATGGGTTTAAACTTAAACAGGGGAAGTTTAGATTGGATATAAGGAAGAAATCCTTTAGTGTAAGGGTGGTGAGGTGCTGGAATGGGTTGCCCAGGGAAGTGGTGAATGCTCAACTGCTGGAGCTGTTCAAGGCTAGGTTGGTCATAGCCTTGGGTGGCATGATTTAGTGTGAGGTGTCCCTGCTCATGGCAGGGGACTGAAACTAGATGATCTTAAGGTTCTTTCCAATCCTAACTATTCTAAAATTCTATGATTTTATGACCTTGAGTACCAGAAAGTGCCTAGATATACTAGCTAGTCAATGTCTTAATAATATTTTTTTTTAATGAATTCAGAAGAAGTGACTAAATGCACTCTGGTTTTATAATTTTTTGTATTATGTGATCAATCAGGTTTCATGAAGTAAAAATTATCTAATATGTATCAATAATTCAGGTACTGCTAAATAGACAATGTGATTTGAATATCTGGCTTAATATATAAAATCATTAGATAACAAAGAATAATATTTTATTTTTGGTGACAAAAAGACTTGGGAAAAAAATCTGCCTTTTTTACTATACTCTATATGCAGATTAAAGAGTTAAAAATAAATTCATATCAACTAGGCAATTTCTCCGAGATTTGCAAATCCAACAGATTTAGATATGTAAGACCAAATTTCATAGGCCTTGTATTTTGGAGGTGTTACCCATTCCAAATCAGTCTTGCAAGCTTTTCTGGTGACAAAGTATTAAACACTTCATTTAAAATTCATGTCGTTACAAGCATATGCTGCAATCAGACATTTCCTGTTAGTGAAAATACATATAATTAAAGAGAGAAAAAATGTATTTGTCAGCCGCCAGATGTGCTATTTGCTTATGCAGTACATACTGTAGAAAGGTGGCAAGAATAAGACATGTTATTTTGTCTTTTACAAGCTCTCATTTTTAAGAGTTTTGAAAGCAGTTGTCTTCATAATGTTAACCATCTCAAAGCTGTAGGAATATACAGCTCTGTATCCTCTAGTGGCTTACCTTATTGCATTTTGAGTTCTATGCAAAATCATCTTTGTAGCTATTTTGCAAAGAAGTTGCACAGTGGATTGTGTTCATGAAGGATTGCAGATGGCACAGTCCCTTCACCAAGGAGAAATGGATTTCACTGGTGACTAGATAGGCACAGAAGCAGAGTAGTGCATATACCAGTAGCAGCAACATCAGACACAGAGCCCTTGTCCGTATTGCCAGAAGCAAAATGAACTCTTTTTGATAGAAAAGGAGGTCATACTGTGAGATATAGCTGCAACCTTTAAATGCAATGTCTCACTGGTCTGAAATGCAAAGTCATTTTGCCCTCCTGATTTTGTTTTGACAGTGAATCTTTCTTATAAGCTTTCAGTTTGAAAACCAAGACACTTCATTCTCCTAAATTTAAACACTTTTTCCAAGTTTGGTAGTGTTTTCACAGAGCCCTGCTTACCTTCTCATTTCCATGTTCATAGGTTTCATATAAATTTTAAGCTTTAAATTCATCATTTCTTGAAGGCTACAGTTACTGCCTTGAAGTGTTTTCTTTGCATCTTTAGGAAAGATTTAAGTGAGATAACTTGAAAGACTAACATTGGTTATTAACTTACAGCCTGAAAGAACTTCATAAAGGCTTCTGTCTCCTTGTTCTCATCTCTCTGATAAAGAGATCAGAGATCAGTCTGGAAAGAGATCAAGGCTGAGTGTGGAAATATCACTATCAGCAGTTAACGTAGATGTCTGTTGTGGTTTAAACCCAGCTGGTAACTCAGAACAATGCAAATGCTCTCTCAGTTCCCCACTTTTTCCTCCCCCCACTCCTGGAGGGATGGGGAGGAGAATTGAAAGAATTTAACTCCCATAGGCTGAGGTGTGAACAGTCCGGTAACTGAGGTATAACACAAACCACTGCTATTGCTGCTACCTCCAATAATAATAATGATAAGGGAAATAACAAGGGAAAAGAATACAACTGCTCACCACCCACTGTCTGATACCCAGCCTGACCTGAGCAGTGATCTAACCCTTCCAGGTAAATGACCCCCCAGCTTATATATTGTGCGTGATGCACTGTGATATGGAATACCCGTTTGGCTGGTTTGAGTCAGGTATCCTCACTGTGCTTCCTCCAACTTCCCCTCCTCCCTGGCAGAGCATGAGACTCAGAAAGTCCTTGTTCAGAGTAAACATTACTTAGCAACTGTTAAAAACATCAATGTTATCAGCATTGTTCCAGGCTGAAAATCAAAAGCACAGCATTGCACCAGCTGCTAAGTAGGAGAAAAATGATTGCTACTGCTGAACCCAGGACAATGTCCTATTATATCCACATTTTGTCAGACATAACCACCTCCACCCTAATTAGCAGCCAAGGATGAAAGACACAGCTAAAAATGGGAAGCAATTCACAATATTTGGAGACATTCAAAGTTCCTCAGAACTTGAAACAACTTCGAAACATCTAAAATTTGAATAGCCACCTAGATAGTTAAATATTCATACCAATGTCTTGATTAAGCAGAAGCAGGGTTAAGCTTTGTTTCAGAAAAGAAGTAATGCATGACTCTGGGAATCCAAAAGCTGTGGAAACATGATATACTTCATGGTGATTTAGATCAAATATGACAAAACAGAACTTCATGATATTCTAGACACAGGAAAAAAAAGTTTTTGTCTTTCTTGAAAAAAAAATAAAAATCTCTAAATAATTTCTTTGTAAAATTATGTGTGCTTCAAAACATGGCCTTTAATGGAAAAGCAGATTCAGCTGTAATTTCAGTGCTAGACTCCTAAATAAGAGTTCACAAGAGAGCATCATGGGTTTTACTAGAGAAAAATCATTTCCATCAAAACATTTTGCATCAAAAGGAGCATGACCAGCAGGTCAAAGGAGTTGATCCTGCTCCTCTACTCTTCTCTCTTGAGACCTCACTTGGAGTGTTGTGGGCAGTCCTGGTGTCCTCAAAATAAAAATGACATGGAACTTTTGAACAAGTCCAGAGGAGGGCCATGAGGATGATCAGGGGACTGGAGCACCTCCCGTAGGAAGATAGGATGAGAAAGTTGGGGCTGTTCAGCCTGGAGAAGAGAA
>JANRGW010032781.1:27406-38897 GCA_024733675.1 Psilopsiagon aymara | reverse complement strand
ACCCTCACAGTAAAGAACTTCTTCCTCATATCCAATCTAAACTTCCCCTGTTTCAGTTTGAACCCATTACCCCTTGTGCTGTCACTACAGTCGCTAATGAAGAGTCCCTCCCCAGCATTCTTATAGGCCTCCTTCAGATACTGAAAGGCTGCTATGAGGTCTCCATGCAGCCTTCAAATATACAAGCCTAGTTAAAAAGGAACGAGACTTTAATGTGTCCTAGGACTACTTGCTAAAGGTACAGTCCCCAGGGATTATGGAAGCCCTGCTTTTCTAGAAGGATGTTGCGTCAGCAGCCACAGTGATGCATATGACCTGCTACCTGTATTTAAAACACCTTGCAAATAAATAAATGGCTGCTGACATGCAGGCAATTTAAGGGTGGGAGCAGAAGAAATAGATGTTTTACAAAGTAAACATTTGCAAGATCTTTGTTCGTATGCAAACTCAGAATCTGCCTTTTATGTACATATATTTTTTTGCTAACAAATGTCTGTAAGATTCTAGAATAGAGTCAATTTACTACCTTTTGTGTTTGTTTGTTTTAATCTCAATGGGAGTTATCTTGATTTCCAGCCAGTAGGATCTGTCTGGCCCACGTACTCTTCCTGATGGACAAGAGTGCTACTGTATGCTTATAGCTGCTGAAAGAATTGGAGAATTGGAGGAAAAATACTTAGTGATAGTGCTTTCATCTGCTCTTGTTTGACACTTGAGTTAATGAATGTCTCATGTCTGGCCATCCATACGAGTAATATTTGAAAATCTAACCCAAATGCTGTGTAAAGTTCTTCACAATTAAAGCAAAAAGCATTGTGTCATTGGTGTCTGACTCTTGAAGGCCAAGTGTGCGAGCAGGACTGAAGCCAGTTTGCTGCTGTAATACCCTAACTAGGCTGCTGTATCTCCAAGTATTCTGTTTTCACCTACATCGAACACATGAGCAGGTGTGTGAACATAGTGACACATTTTGAGTGTGGCCCCAGTGTTGCCCTTTGAAAGCCCAGCTTTGAATCTCACCTGTGTGAAAGGGACTCAGACTGAAGCTTTTTGAATTGAAGACGCCTTTTACCAGAGAAGTGGTTCCACCTCTCCAAAAAGCCCCAGTGTTGGATATTATCATGGGTTCAGGCATCACAAACTAGACGATACAAAAAGTTTCCATTGTGCTGTAATTCCGTAAAGCCAGCAGTGTCAGCAGGGTTACACTCAGTACTGACATTTTTGGGTGGTTGAGAGCACCTGATCTGTACCTTGGGTAATGCTTGATTTAAACACATTCCAAACTGCAGGTTATGGCACCAACTCAATCTGTAGCTTGGGATGTATAGACTGGGGTTTTGGCAGGAACTGTCTAACTTTTGTCTGCAATATATAATAAGTCTTTATAGTGTTTAAGACACATAAATCTTATCTCCCCCTAAACTGTCTGTAGCTCATTTCCTTTGGGGTTGGGGGAAGGGGGAAGTCCAGGTAGATGGAAGGACAATTTGAAGAAGAGAGAGATCCTGTGAAATCATTTGAGCATGAAATGTTGGATTTAAACAATGAAGTAGCTTCCTTTCCTATTCTATTTATCATTTTAATTGCTGAAAGCATATTTCTTGGAAATAGTCAAAATACAGACTCGGACATATTTATATTTTATGCATCCCTGCTGTTAACGTGTTTTTGGATGTAAAATGGATCGGCAAAACCCATGGAGATGTTTATACAGAAAACATAATATAATGAAAGTCTTACTGTGAATTTTGTGTTGATAGCATTTGTAATAAATCAGGAGACTGAATTGCTTTGCTATATGTACAGTAACTACTGTCCCTGCATGAAAACATTACTTATCTGAACACTGTAAAGATGCCAGCTATCTCTGGATCAAACTATGCTGAACTATGAAGTCAGACTTCTAATAAGGAAAGACGACTTGCAAATCACAGGAATATATGTGCTGGTGATAAAGCCAAAGGTTTCTGACAAAATATTTATGAGGATTTTTCTTATTTGTTGTTTTCTGCACTGAAATGGAGGAGGGAGCACAAATCAATTCCTTACGTTGTTAATGTTGAAGTAGCTCCTGGGGGATGCAGAGGGATCAAGCATTATATATCGTAAGCATTTACTATTTGGCAAACAGAGTCAAGGCATCAGTCTAGCAGGATGTCCTGCAGGGAGAGAAATACTGTGTAGGTAATTGATGCTCTTATTTCTAGCAGTCTGGCCTTTTCTCAAGGTTTCCTCTGGTGTCAGACTGAGCAGGGAAGCAGGGACTCAAGGCCACTACTTTTGAACAAAAATCCCTTGAAAGATGTTCTGATTCAAGCCTTTGAGTAGTCATTGTAGCTCTAAAAATAGCAACACATGGCCTACAAGCAAAGCTGAACACCTCAATGCAACATTCAGGCTGTTAATAACTGCAGCTTTTAAAAGAATTGGGGAAATATCCCTTTCACAGGATGTGTGAACTTTAAATGCTTTAGCTTTAAAACAAGCATAGGCATAGGTGATGTTTTGGGGCCTTTAATTCGTTTAAAAAAGGGATCGTAATTATAACCTAAGAAAATGCTGAGGTTGAAAGGGAAAACTCTCTCTGTGGGGGGGGGACTGGCCCTTTATAGCTCAAGACAGTAGTTTGAGAGCCTGTTAATTTAGTGAGGCCACTTTTCCTGTCCCACTTTGTCAGGGGATAAGTAGAGGAAGGTGAAGAAGACACTTGAAGCCATTATTGGAAGAAGGGAAGGCATAAGAAACCCAGGCCCGCTTCATGTTAGGCCCTAGGATGAGACAAGGCTCCTGCCGTGCCCCTGATAGTTTTCAGAGGGCAGGCAACATTTTCTCCGAAGAAGTAGCTATTTGGGCCAGGAGATTGTTTTGGGTGTGTGAGGCCTCTGGAAGAAGAAGAGCCATATCTTACAGATACATGTTTGGAACAGGTTATTTTGGAAAGCTGGAGGGCAAGACGAAGCAACTGCTCATAGGGCCAACTTAGCATTGCTTTGTGAGAAGAGGGCAGAAGGCTGTTTTTAAAATGTGAGTCAAAGAAATTATATGCAGGCCCCCAAAATGTTCTAGTCACCCATATTTGCCCACCATTTCTTGATACGAGTTCTCCCAAAATATCTGTAAGTCATAAATCATCAGTTCTGTTCTCATTTCTAAAACCATACAACACTGAAGTAATAATTGTTTCATCCTGGATTGAAGCTCTAGTTTTTATATGATAATGTTGAAATTGCACTTGCTTGTAGCAGCAATGGCTGGTAACATCATCATTATATTTATCAGTTGCGCTCTTGTGGAAGCCAGCCTTGGTGAGCTAGCTGAGATACTTCTGAACTAACTACAAGGACTTTACTGTGAGCTTACAGTTGGCTTGCAACAGAAGAGGCTGAGTAATGGGGCAATTACAGCTGAAATCAGAATCAGCCACTTGAAGCCTGTTTTGTTTTTGCATTTCTGTTATGTTTGGAGTTGTTATGTGAGTTTAAAGATCTTGAATCATTTTCTAAGCTGGTGCATTTAAATTGATTGAATACTGGATGCTGTAAAAACAATTACTTCAGCACAGATACACTTACACAACTCCCTTCAAATTTTTTGTAACTGCATTCAAGCGCTCCAGTAATCTTTGGTGAAAAGCCATTGGATACAAACAAATTTTAACTTTTATCCCAATTGGATGACTGAAGGAAATTAATGTCTTTGTGTAAGAAAGTGGCCTTTTCTGTTAATGTACCCAGGCCTTGCAGGGCTGTGGAAAGGCTGGTTGTTTACCATGCCTAGGATTCTCTCTAATCTTTGAATCTCTAGCCTCTTTGGTACTTAATGCAGTACCAACGTCTGAATTAGATCTCTCCCATCTGTGCTATTAATTCAAGATCTTTCACTGTACCCTTTACATCCTCCCAAGTTTCATATGTGCAGAGAAGTTCTCAGAACGCGAAGCTATTCCTCTTGCGAGACAGAGGACACAGATACTAGGTGGTGTATGCAACATATCCTTGTTAATATGCTTCATCCCTTTGGGGTATTTCCAAAGAAGTTAAGCATTTTCAGGAATGTCTGTACAGATAAAGGAACATCCTAAGTAGTGAGTAGTAATGAGTTCTACTTCTTCCTTTTGTAGTCAGGCTGATGCAAAGCTTGCCATTTTAGCAATGCTGCCGTAGCGTTATCCATACCCCTGCCTGTCCCTCAGATCTGCGCTCAGCATTCTACTTATTGATGTAATTTCACCACAAGTATAGAATGGATTGCAGAATCTAGTGAACTCTGTATGAATGCTCATGTTGTCATCCACATGGTGCAGACATAAAACCACTAGATGTCTTTTGGAGAAATCCATTGTTTCATCATTCATAATTGTACAGCACTTTCCAGAAATTTTCTCAGAAGCTTCCCTCATGAGTTTTAGAGCCATCATTTCCATTATCTCATGTTGAGTAACTGGATTTGTGAATTTGTCTTGAGTCATTTTCAGCTACTTTGAAATATGAGGATGAGATTCCATTTGTAAACAGGACAGCTAAGATTGATTTCAACTCTGTTCTTTGCTGAAGGGTATATTTTCAGTTTCTTTAGTTTAGCGGTCTTGCAGTGCAAGCTTTTGTCAGGCAAGATAATATCTCCCACTTAGTGTTTTCATAAGGATCTTCCTGTTTTCCTTTTTCTTTAGAAAGCATTGAAAATTTAGCATTTCACCCACACGTTTGTGGTCTTTTGAGTGGTATCAGCTGCTCTGCAATGATCTCAGATGGATTTTAAGACTGTTTTTAATCCCACTTGGAAAACATGGATGGCATAACAGCTTCATCAGTGCAGTTAGTCAGGAGTTCAGGTTTGGGGTGCAAGCTACAGGAGAAACCACATATGCTGTGACTACCTGGAGAATCAGGACTATTAAAAATCCTCAAATCAGGGAGCTGAGCACGCAGTCAGATAGAGGAATTACAGGGGGGTTGGAATGAGATGATCTTGAGGTCCTCTTCACCCTGAACTATTTTATGATTCTGTGGTGAGCTCTAGTTGGATTCTGCTGCAGATAGTGTCAGTTCACAGCTTTAGGCAGCAAACACTGAATCGCATATTGCTGAACGTTTGGTAGGTTGGTTGGGGTTTTTTTTTTTCCTCACTTCTTTTTTCCCAGCAATCATAGAATTAACCAGGTTGGAAAAGACCTCTAAATTCATCAAGTCCAACTGTTACTCCAGCTCTGCCACGTCCACCACTGAACCATGTCACTGAGAGTCTTATCTACATGGTTTTTGAACTCTTGAGGGATGGTGGCTCCACCACTGCCCTGGGCAGCCTGTTCCAATGCCTGAGCACCCTTTCAGTGAAGAAATTGCTCATAATATCCAGTCTAAACCTCTCCTGGAGCAGCTTGAGGCTGTTACCCCTTGTCCTGTCACTTGTTACTTGGGAGAAAAAAAGCTTTAAGTGATTTTTATTTTGGCACCTGGAAGTTGCACTGTCTAATTTTGTGCTTTGTTCAGTCACTCCTGACACAGTGGTATTGCGCAATAATAGGTTGTTTATCACTTGGGTAAACTTGTCTGCAAAAATGAAGCTTTTATACAGCTATTACAGTGTTTGTCGAAGGAGAGAACAGTCCCTATCATTTACGACAGAAAAACGAAACATAAGCAATGGGCTGGTAGCTCTTTGGATTTTCCTCTGGCATAGAAAAGTTACATTTAAGAGAGGAGCAAGAAGCCCTTTAACTTCATGAGTGTGGGATTTCAAGCTGCAGAAAATCCACTAAGAAGATCCTGGTCTTGCCATTGACTGCTCCTCATGCAAAGGTCATTCTTGAAGCTTAAGAGGCAGAAGAGAAAAAAATGGTCAGAGCAGAGGAAGTGGCCAGACTGCACCGAGCCTCCTTAGACAGTCAGTTACCTTGTCTTAACACCAGCCATTTTTGAGACAAGCAGGACAATAGGGTAGAATAAATGGGAGAAACAGAGGTAAAATTCAGGGAGGCTCGAATTGGAAGGCTCTGTTGGATTTTTCTTCCAGTGAGAGGAATCCAGACACTGGCAGAAAAGGCCTATCCGTTCACAATGGTTTTCCAAGAGCCTCTTGATCCTGTGGAAGAAGCAGCAGCTGAGACCGCTGAAGATCTGTGCATCTGAACTAAAGAAAACAGCCAATTGCATGTCAAGGGGACTGATCTTGCTGACTGCAACTAATAGAAAACATGGTTTATCAGCTTTCCTACTCAAGCTGTCTGTGCTCATTCACGTACCACAGGATTTCACACAAAACCAAGTGTCTACATGGATGGCAAATCATGTGTCTTAAAAGCAATATGGCAGGACATCTTACAGCACTGAGCATTCAGAGCAGACAGATTCCAGGGGCTGGCTGTAGGGACAATACTTCAGCATCTAACAGGCCTTTTTGTGGAATTTAGGAGCTGATGCTAGAAGGCTTTGTTGAATGGCTGCTCAAGTGTTCAGAGCTTGGAATGAGAGAAAAGCTGGGAAAAAGGCGCTTTTGGAGGGCGTTCAGCATGCTTTGACTCTCTTGAGGTACACAGTATCGATAGTGCAAGCTGGAGAATCCTTCCTAGGAACTGACTATTCTTTGGTAGGAACTTTTTCATGCATTTGAAAAGGCACACACTGATCCCAGATGTTAGAAATAATCAAAGCAATGTAACAAGTAGAAATCTTAATATCAAAAGGCACAATCTAATCTGCATGTTAAGTACCTTTTGAAAATGCAGATTCCAGAAAAGAAGAAAAATCGAGATGTAATTTCAAAAGTATAATTAAAACCAAGCAGAAGTATATGCTTATGAGTAATGAAAGAGTAATGGGAGATAGATCTGTTTTATATATTTCATGCAAAAAGTAGACTATGTTAGATCCTATTGACTGTATTGGGTAAAGCGTATCTTGCGATGAACATGTCTCTATGCAACAAACTGAATTACATGGTCACTGGGGGGAAATGGCATACATACAAAGTAATTTCAAGGAATATAGAAGAAGGAAATGGAGGATATGAGCTGCTGTGTAGATTTTCAATTGGACAATAATGGTACTACATAGGCTGTAGGAACTACATACTCTGTTCTGAGTTACCTCCCCCAGTACACGTAGATGCAGGGGGAATGAGAAGAGTGTTACCAGTGTGATATCCTTTTATGTATGCGCAATAAGAGAGGATAAGATGATAGTTTCTACTGTCTGAAAGCTGAGTCTCAGCTAGTATGACTCTCATGACTTAAGTAATACCCGTGATCCTACACTGATCAATCACACGGTGACATTGTTGAAGTTGACTCTAGACCCTGTTGATTGCAAACAAATCATACATATTCCCCAGGTGTACCTGACAGCGTTATTTTCCAGCAGAAAATTTCAAATCATCATTTTCTTTTGCATTTTCTTTATCATTCTATGATAAAGAGGTCTCAAATATATATTGGTGGTAGCATAGGGGTGTAGGTCTTTGTTTAAAAGGAGACTCTAAAGATGTCTCTGTGGAAATCCTGTTATTTTTCTCTTCTAGATGTGCATCTCAGGAATAAAACTCTGGAGCCTGGGTTCAGGATTTTGTTTCTCTTGCTGTATTAAAGGCAAAGATAAGCCTTTCCTAAAATTGTTCAGATGCTTTCAGGCTTGCAGAGAGTTGAGGTTTAGATCCCAGACTGATTTGAGGCTGATGCAAACCAAATCCTCTTGTTAGTCTTCCACAACACTGACTGATTAGTAATGCTTTACTTCAAGATGAGGGCTTGGGCACATGTAAGTGTTGTTTAGGACTTACCGCTTCCTTGGCGTGAGAATTGGTACATGACTGTGTGGCTGTTCTGCCCCTGTTACAGTGCAAAATGAGGTGGGGATTTGGAAACCCACAGCCTTGATTTTTAACCAGCATAGCTATTTAGTGCCATCAGGCTACAGTATTTCTCTTAGCTTTGAAAGGTGAATTTGCGCATGTTTCTGACTGCTGCCCGCAATTAATTTCAGTATTTATAATAATTTTAAAATAAATTGGTGATTTTTGTATAAGAAGACACAAGATTTGATTGCAGCATTATTTGGTAGGTATAGGAGGCAATGATCAGCTACTTAGTATGAGATAGGTATGGATTTACTGGGGTAGGGAAGACAGTAGAAAGCCTAACTCTTAGCAACATGGTGATGATATAGTTGTGTCTGTCCCACACATGAAATAAGATCAGCCTTTGTAGACCAAAGTGAGATCTCAACCCGGTTAAGGGCAGAGAGCTTGTGAATTCATCACTTTTTACTGTATTTAAGAACACCTCAGAAACATATCTGTTGGAAGGATTTAGTCTGATTTGAGGCAGAGTTGTATAGCCAACGCCTCAGGCAGTCATCTTTTCCATGAGACTGATCATTTTGCTCATACAAACACCAGTACTGGAATTACAGTCCAATACTTTGTCTCTTACTGGAGCTGGGAGCAAGCACTGAAGGAAGAGCAGAAGAAGGATGTCAGCATGTAGTCAAACTTCCTAAGTATCTTCTCCCAGCCACTAACAGTGGCCAGGGACTTCTTTAATTAGTGCCTGTGGTGTTCTGTTTCACAGAATCCCAGACTGGTTTGGGCTGGAAGGGACCTTAAAGCTCATCCAGTTCCAACCCCTGACACGGGCAGGGACACCATCCACTAGTCCATGTTGCTGCAAGCCCCATCCAGCCTGGCCTTGAACACTGCCAGGGATGGGGCACCCACAGCTTCTCTGGGTGACCTGTGCCAGTGCCTCAGCACCCTCACAGGGAAGAACCTTATAGACCTTGACCAGTTTCATATCCTAATTTTTTCTGACAACTTTTTGAACACATTCATTCCCAATATTTACCATATCTATCAATGATGAAGTTTCATAAGTTCAGCTCCCCACTGAAAGCAGACTTATTCTCATTATATAGAAACTGCCACATGATGTTTTCATTCGGCATTTCCTCTGCTTTGCACTTTCCAGGAGAGTGAGTGGCACGGTCCATAATCTGTGTGCTCCTCAGTATTATTACTGGTTGGATTGCACAATATTTAACAACATGTTAGGGAAGGAAACTTGTCATTTCTTGTCCTGAAGGGAACTCGTCACAGGATTGAACTCAGTTCGCTGGGTACAGGCACACACTCGGGTTTTATAGCATGACCTTTAGAGTAGAATGTGATCATTTTAAAAGGGCATCTTGCTTCAGGGGAGCCAGAATGGAATGGGAAATGACGGAATCGTGAAAACCATGAGTACTTACTTGGTCTTGCACTGCGTTGGGTTCAGATATTTGACCGAACATCTGGTTTCTGTACTACTTTCACCTTAAATCTAAGCTGGATTTTGATAGTAAACAAGCTGCAAATTCATCAATATGAGCTTTCTAAAAAGCATTTTAAGTTATTTTAAAGATTTTTTGACTTTTATTTTAATTGCACAATAAGCTTCCATTCATGAGTAGAGATGCCTGCTTGAGGCGTCAACAACCATTTATCTTTCCTACATTTTAGCCATATTCTGTGAAATTAGACCCAAAAAATCTATTAAATTAGATAAACCAATAGGAATGAATTTTGAAATGGAGAGAGAATAAATTATTATTCCTTCTTATAGTCCTACAGCTGTGAATACATCTTGATTCAATTTGTACCAAGCAGTGGGAAAACACTCTTTGAATGGTTTGAAAGCATTTAATAGTCCTGTGATGCACAGTTGATTTACAGTCGAGCTGTACTGCATTTCAGTGCCATGTGTCTGAAAGTTTGAAAGTATGATATGGAAAATTATTACCTTCCCTGTTATTCTGAGTAATTGCTCTCTAATGGACTCTTTCAGCTCTGAGACTGTTTTATTGCTTAAGGTGACTGTTAGCCGATGCCAGTTAATACAGCTATGATTATACACCAGCTTCTGGGAGGATATTGCCTGTTCCCTAGGTGACAGAAGTCCTCTGCTCTCTGCCCCTCTCATCTTTACAATTGCTTTCTTAAAACAACTCAGAAAATTAAAAGGAAAAGCACTTTCCTTGCAGGAGTGATAACCTCTGAGAGCAGAAACAAAGGCCTTGCTATAAAGTGATTTGGACCATTGGTTTGTCTAGTTCAGAGTCTCATGGCAGCACTGAGGCCTGGATGCTTCAGAGAAGGAGATACTGCAGCAGGGTAGTTATGGGATAGTTTCTTTCTGATGAAGTCTTGTTGAACATTTCTTTTCTTATGACATGAGGAGGTGAGAATTAACTATTCCATGGTGAGCTTCAACCCCTTCATAATGTAGATTGGTCACCACTTATTTATCTCTGCTTTTGAGATGAAGTTGAGATCTCTGCAGGATCTCTTAATCTGAGCTACGTTCTCTGCTTTTGCTTATCTTTACCACCTATATCTGACATGCCCTCTGTTTCTAGAGTGTCTCTTTCGGCTTGACCATTAGCTGTATTCTTGATAAAAGGTAGTCATTGATAGATTAAACAGAGTTTTTTTAATATTTCAGCTTGTTCACTTCCCTCAAGTGCTCTTCCATTAACATTGTAGCATGGTGATATGCCAACTGAGATTCAAATACCTAAAATGAATCTTATTGGTAAAGGAATGGTTTTGGGGGTCATGGTTTTCTCCTGAATGGGAGTGGAGCCTGCTCATCAGCCAGAGAGGTTAGAAAATCACGGGTGCAGCTTGTGGCACTGGCAGAGCACATGGGAAAATTGTGCTTTGGATGAGCAACTGTGGTCATCTGAATATAGTACTGTACTCAGGTAAGCATGCTTTTGTACTGCCCCATTCATACCTCATCCACCCCGATCCTTGTATTTTCTTTTAGTCTGAGTGAGGAACCAGATTGTTTCAGGTTGACAGTGCATGGTAAGAGAGAGGAAATGTTTTAAATAATTGGAAATAAAGAAGCTGTGAATGTAGTGTTAAGGGCTGAAAGAAGGTAGAATCAATGGAGACTTTTATAAATCGCACAAAAACCTCTGGAAGGGGAGCTTGATTCCTTCGTAAAGTGCTGAGCAGCTGTGAAGGGCAGGTACCAGCAGAAATTTGTGGATGTCAGCAGCAAGATGAGCTCTGAAAATACTCCTTTTATGTGTACCTCTTGGGATATTAAAGCTTTTGAGCTTGGCAAAAAGGAATTCAAAGTGGCCTAAAAATAATCTCTAAAGACTGGTGACCACTGATTTCTCAGCAGAGGAGTTCAACTCTTCCCTGTACTACCCAAAAGTTTTCAAGTAAGCTCTCATGGCAGCGCGTACTCCATCCTTACGTAAATTGCCTCAACCTTCCTTTGTCATGCTTCTGTGGCTGCTCTTTGTTGTTCAGGTATGACTGGGCTTTCCTTCAGAAAGAAGTAGGTTTCTGACAAGATCAGCCCAAAGAAAAGAGGTGGTCTTCAGCTGTAAGATTGGTTTGCTTATGTGATGATCATCTTCTCCCCAAAACCCTCTTCTGAGAAGTGTGGATGGACAGAATAGTTATCTGCGAGTCTGATATTAGCACTGCCTTCTTATTT
>JANRGW010032781.1:6772-27306 GCA_024733675.1 Psilopsiagon aymara | reverse complement strand
CCAAAACCCTCTTCTGAGAAGTGTGGATGGACAGAATAGTTATCTGCGAGTCTGATATTAGCACTGCCTTCTTATTTGCTCATTTTCCTTTTGAACTTTTAGTATGAAAGTAATCATGACCAAAACCTCCTTACAGAGCATCCTGTGCAGAATGCAGTCAGACTGTGGATTTCTTCTCTGGTTTAGTAAGGGTGCAGTTCCTATGAAGGCAGACCAGTTTGAGCTGGTGCTGAGATGTGGCTGAGCGAGCTGCAGTGTGGGGAGATGTGGGCTCTTGGCTGTGCTGTAATCCTGTGCAGGAGAGAACACTGCCTCTCAGCAACACAGAGGGAGGCCTCAGATTAAAAGCTGAGTGAAGTATTGGTATCTCTGTTATTTGTAAAACTAATCCAAGTAGGTGTATTTCACTATGCTTATGCTGCGATGAAGCAGTAGTTTGCTATGCACATTGAATGGGTTGGAGTGTAAAGATCTAACATACATCAGTGTCCAGTTATCAAAATGTTTGCCATTATGGATGGTGAGAAGAGAAAGAAAGTGAGCAGCTCTTTCCTTTCTGTCTCAGAAGCAGTGCCTTTGGAAGTGCTGGTGATGGTGAAGTCCCATTCCTACGGCAATACAGGCAACAGGCCTGGTACTATACTTGCCAGGCTTCTCTAGATTGGGCTTTTATTCCCACTTTTCCCTATTCCTTTCCAGGACATTTTCCCAGGTAGAAAGAAGGGAAGCTTGTGTGAGGCTTTCTAGAATGCTGTTGGCTATTTAGGTGTCCTGGCCACCAGGCATGCTCAGAGAAGTACTACAGAGCAGATGGTCAGCTTGTCACACGCTGGACGTACCCAGACTCATTGTGTCTGAGAGTTTATGTCCACGTACTGTCCAGTGTGCAGGTACAGTTTGGGAAGAAGAAGAGGTGCCTTTTCTCTGAACAAATGAAAGAGAGCCAATAATTCTTCTATAGGAGTACATAAATGCCCAGGGGCCTTTGTTGGGGGTTATTCATGTCCCATGCATAAGACCTTGTCGCCTGGATAGCTTAATGTGCAACAAGAGAATTCAGTGGCTTTCCTGAGGGGAATACGAGTGGGGTGCTCACTGCGAAGTGAAGGAATTGGACTGCAAGGAAGGAGCTGCATCATGCAGGACAAAAAGAGAAAGTAATGAAAGTAATGAGACAGGGTGATACTCATCTATAGGCTGATGCTGAGAGCAGAGAGGAGCTTAGGGGGAGGGCAGGGCTGTCACTGCATGATCCAAGCCATAGGAGACCTGTCTAGTTAACAGAGCAGTAAATCTGAGCTTTCCTGTGTATATTTATTTTCACGTCACAATCTGTTTAAGCAAGAAAAGCACATTCTAATTGCACTCTAAACAAGGATTTCTCCTTCAGCATTTTACAGCTGTTTCTTGTATTCAGTGCCAAGCTAATCTTGGTGAGATGTTCTAGCACAGTGTGGGCATAAGCCCAGTGGGCGGATGTTTCTTTTGCTGCATTTTCATTCACTGTTTCAAGGGACAGTTGAAAGACTCCTTCAGAATGGTTTAAATTCATGAAGCCCATTACTCTGTGCAGAACTGTACATCTGGCATGGAAGCACTCTGGTGGCCCAAAGAATGTGCTCAGCGAGAAGGAAGATGCATTTGGAGTAAATGCTGCAGTCTGGCTGGAATTAACTTCATTTAAAACTAAAGAGCAAAGATAATAGATAAGAGAGTGCCTGCTGGAAAGGTGACACCAGGGACTGAGCTGACTTACAATACCTGTGACATCTCAGAGCAATGAGAAGTGCTCTGGGTTGTAAAGCCTTTGCATGCAGTTAAAAGATACACATATACTAGTCACCTAATGATTTGATTCTGCTGTTGTTGAAGCTGATAGGAATTTGGCTAAGTTCAGTAAGAGTTTGAATAACAGTGTGAGCAGCAGAAGGGCCATTACCTGTGGTGGAAGCTATAAAACTGGCTTTCCTGTGTATTCTCTGTAGTGAGTTTCGAGGGCTCTTTGTTTGCTGGATTTTGAACTCAGAACACTTTCAACAAAAAAGCAAAATCCACTTTGTTTAAGAGCTGACGTTGTGCCCAGGAGAAACTTTCTTTCCCATTAGACTATGTGAAGCACTGAAGTAAGAAAAGGTAAGAATTTGCACTGTGGAAACGAGCTGGATCCTGACACCTTGCTACACAAGCAGAGAGCATCACCTTTGATGAGGATACCGCAAAGCGTGTTGCTGGGAGGCAGCAGCAATTCCAGGCTTGTGCTCAGTTTACTATTCCGATGTCGTCCCACTAGAGGGATTTTTCGCTTGCTGAGCTCAGTCGCACCGCTCTGCATTTATGCACAGGCTGCTGGTGGCTCCAGCTGAGGCACTGGAGGCTTCTGCTGCTGCGGACAGCAGGATGCCTGCTCTCCCGGCCATCTGGGCACCTTTAAGCAGGGAGAAGTGACCCTGGGGCTGACAGGTTCAAGCTGAAATGCAGGGAAGGTGCATCCTTTGTCATCATTCATGCACTTAGATGAACAGCCAGCTTCTTGGAAAGCAGGATTCTTTACGTAGATGCTTGTAGGTGTGTGGTTGCATAATGTGGATTTGAAAACTGCAGCCTTTATTTATAAATTAAAAAACCAAAACCAAGCAACTAAACAAAACCAACAAAAAAACCCCAACCAACCAAAAAAACCTAAGCGAGTGATTCTAGAGATAAAGCAAGGGATCTGTTCCAACTGAAGAATCAAATACATCATAAGGTCCCACTGGACTACGACATCTTACTAGTGGCATCCCAGCTAAATTTAGATGTTCAAATTAACCCCATCTCTGCTGAGAGGCCAAATCTGCAGGCTTGTTCTGGAGTTAATGAAAGGACAGAGATACTTTGCACAGGTTGATTCAGCCACCTGAGACCCGGAGTCACATGTGTGTGTCTGCGGAATCTCATGAAGGGCTCTGGTGCTCCTAAATTGGACAGAATGAAGTGTGAAGTTTTGGGTGTAGTGAATTGAGCCACAGTTCTTGATAAGCTTTCCAAAGAGGGTGGAGCCAGCCTGGTACTTTCCATCACAAAAGGTCAGATGCAGCGTTGTTGTGGACGTGAAGAACCTTGATAAAGGGACCTTAAAGCTCATCCAGTTCCAAGCCCCTGCCATGGGCAGGGATTCCTCCCACTGGAGCAGGTTGCTCCAAGCCCCTGTGTCCAACCTGGCCTTGGACACTGCCAGGGATGGAGCAGCCACAGCCTCTCTGGGCACCCTGTGCCAGTGCCTCAGTGCCCTCATAGGGAAGAACTTCTTAATGTCTAATCTAAATCTCCCTTTTGTCAGGTTAAGGCCATTCTGCCTTGTCCCGTCACTACAGACCCTTGAAAAAGCCCCTCTCCAGGGAGAGTTTCAGTCAAAATTGGCTTAATTTGTAATTTTTTTCTAGAATGGAGTAGTACAAATCCTGCTGATTTTCACTGGACCTTATATTCAGCTTCTTTCTGGGATCCCCATTTCCCACAGTACACAATGTTCCTATACCTGTGTTTTCCGCTAATGCCCTCTTGATCACTGTTCTGCTGCAGACAGCATCTTGGAGAGCCATGCTGACTTCGTAAGAAGCTGTGCAAAGCATGTGAATGACAGCTCAGGGGAGGGATGACGGACAAGGAGTTAGATGCTACATGTATCTTGGGAAGTGGCATCATTTGGAAGATTCCCGGACTAGCTGCGGCGCTGACTGCATGTCAGTTTTCCGTTCATAACAGACATAGAAATCTGAAGTAAGTAGTGAATGCACTGTTAGAAAGAGTAGGGATTCTTGTCAGAATAGTCTGATGGGAAGATCCCCAACGGAAACTTCGGAGGATTCATTAATAAACAAATGAGCGCAAAAATGAAACAATTATTATAACAACAAGTTTTCATCAAAACCACCTCAGGGACACTGTTCTCTGCCAGTTCCATTGGAGGAGTTGTAAGAAGACCAGAGGGGAAAGAAGATGTACTTCAGTGGAGTGCATCATAATTCCAGTTTATAGATGCAAAACCCCATCCCATTTACCAAGCAGAGGATTTTTCTGCTCTGCTTGAGTTCCCACACCACACACCAGTTATCTACTGCTCTGTTACCTGTGTCAAGTTTTAGGTGTGAAATCTTTCAGTTGCTCTCCTGGCATGCACTGTATTTATTTGAGTTTCAGTTAGAGCGAGGAGTGGCTGCTTTGTTGTGGAACAAATTAGCGTTCTCTGCTTCAGCCTAGGAAGTGCTTATTTTGCTTTATTTAAATATGAGCATTTTCTTCTCCTCCTCTGAAAAAAACGGAGAAGACAGAAGTGCTTTTGAAACTTTGACTCACACCCAAGGGCTTTGTAAAACTGGAATGTGCAATTCACATCAACCCAATTCTTCGGATCTGGAACTGTGGGGGAAAAGGGAGAATGGATTCTTGGTGCCTCTCTTGTGCAACCCAGCATTCCCTCCGAGTAGCAGGATTCCAGTATTAGTGGAAAGCATTTCTGTAAGACATCCCAGCCTGTGCCAGCACGGCATGTAATGCACACCAAGCAGGCCAGCTCATGAAGCAAAACATGTTTACAGAAACTGAAATGACTTCTTTGTTGTTTACTTGTGAAAAGGAGAATGGCGTCAGGAGTACTTCGAGAGAGAGTCTAGCTTTTGAATCACACTGACACAGCACTGCAGTGTGACTAGGCACAACTTTCATGACCTTGAGGCTGGTCCAGGAGCTGCTGGAGCAAATGCCCCATCCACCAGTTGATCTGTGAGGCAGAGAGGCATTATCATCTCAACACATGGCTGTACATACCACACTGCCTAATCACCCCAGGGAAAGTGACTCACTGTTCACTAAAAGCAAGCCCTGCTCATTAACGTACCTCCACAGCACTTCCAGAAGCAGCTGACTTTTTCTGGTGAATCAAGCTCATTTGGCTATTTCAGTTCATCAGCATGCGGCCTAAATCATCTGAGATGGTCAGTAGTGAGTGGCCCTCTTAGGGCACACAGTAGAAATCTTGCTCCCAGTTACAGCATCTTGGAATTCCTCTGGTTATTTCCTGTTCACTTTTATCTGCTTCCCTCCAGGGATCTGTAATTGCCCTTGAATTTTCTTACCTCTGCTAGATATGCATCATCAACACTTGTTAAAGGTGGGGGTTTTGTTTCTTATGCTTTGTTTTCTCTAAAGAGCAATTTGTAATTCATGCTGTGGAAGTGTCTTTTGGCTCCAGACTTGAGATCTTGGAGATGCTGCTCATTGTGGGCACAGGCCTTGTTTTATCTCTCTTCACTTGGGTATTGTCTATGCAGTAAACCAAATTACATATTTGTACCCTTCTTGTTCCAGTGATAGCTGAGTGTTTCCCAGAGCTACTAGGATCTGTGGGGATGCTGACAGTACCTGGGCAGGAAACAGCTCAAGGCAGGAGAAGAAAAAAGCCTCACAAAACTGAAAATATTGACTGTAGGAGATGCCAAGCAGTAGACGATAGAGAATGGATGGTTTTACCTTCACTTTTCCTGGTAAGAATAGCTGCCCAACAGGGCTTCCAGCTAGATGCTGGAGGAGAAGCTGTCACAATGAGCAACATTTGGGGGAAGTATTTGTGTTGTGAATGCCCAGCCAGTGCAGCTCTGAGGGAGTTATTTGTGCAAAGAGCAGTACAAAAGTTTATGTCTTTCATGGTTTTTTGTTCTGCAATGAGTATGGAATGGGGAGAGGGGTGATTCACACACGAGTTAGACATCACTTACTGTAAGTGTGTTTCCCTTAAAGAGCTTACTCAGGCAATTCTGCAAACACAGTAATGCTTTTGTAGGGCTTGCCATGTGATTTTTAGGTCCTTATCCTTCCATTTTCTTCTGCTGTTGGGTGCTACTCCTTGTCTTTGCTCCTTCATAGACTTTCTCCCATTTTAGCAACAGCATTCGGTACTTTTTGCAGCATCTTCCATTACAGGCTCTTCTTAGTCTTTTAAAAGAGTACACTAGACCTATGGCATGAGGCTATTGCTGTTTCCAAGTGGGGAGGCAGAGGCACTGAGAATCAGTCCACAGACTTCTTGGCCCTTCTTGATGTGCCTTATATACAACGTTGTTGTACAGTGTGCCCTACTTGAACTTCTGTCAAAGAAAGAAACAAAGGCTGAAGAGTTGTTTGGCCAAATGCTGCTCCTCCTGCCAGCGTGGGGTTGCTCTGTGCTGCAGATTTACTGGTGATGTGTCCATATGGCCAAGGAGTGTATTTTCTGGAGAAATGTCTTTGTAGCTGCATAGATCTCCCTCATCGGGTTGTATTTTGCTGCTTTCTGTCCTTAATTTCGTCGCTTGCATTTACTTACACTTCCCTTTTTTAAACAGCAAACAGCTGTGTATTCTGTAAGATCATTGCTGTCCACTTGCCTTCCTCCCTTCAACCACCTTCCTAGTATGCGCCTGTTCTTTCTCCCCAGATTAATGAATCTGCTTTTCCACACCAAATGTGAGGGTTTTTTACTTTCCAGGCCTTTCTTCCCCTTTCTTGTTATTTCTCTGACTAGCTGAGGTGATCTTGTCCTTCTCCTGATCTCTGCTCTGAAGACAGGAGCTACCCTGGCGCTTTCTCTGCTTCAGCAGTGGGATGTGAGTGACTGGATGACCATTGCCACACAGCTGTCTTGTGCTGCCCTCAGCATGGCCAGGAGACACAGAGACTGGGAGAAAGAAGTTGCAGGGATAAGATAACTGGGTGCATGGAAGAACGTGGGGGTGAGTCACAGGGGATCAGAAGTGTGACACAAAATGGTATTGCAGCAGTGGCAACTGCTTCATCCTCAAAAGCTGATGGCTCTGTGGGAAGCAGATTGCATATGACTCAATTGGCTTTGCTGACTCCTGCACAAGCCTGAATGAAGTTCAGGCTGACCCCAGAGGTCTGCAGTGAGTTCATCCTATTGATGCACACAGCTGTGAGATGTCTGAATCCTGTCTCCGGTTGCAGTGCTGGCAGGAGTTAAAGTTGTTACAGAGCAGAGCATGGGAGGAGGAGTCTTCCAAGGCTTGCTGTGAAGCGACACTTCAGAGGCAGAAATAAAAGGATAATGGGAGATCTCAGAGCTCTCCTTATCTTGTTAAAATAATAATACTAATAGTAACCAAAGGATAGCTTGCCTGAGGTGTTTAATAGCCATGATATGTTCTGACAGCCCCAGCTGCTGCTGCAGTATGTTTCCTGGGTATAGAACAGCTATTGACTGACTTGACTGTGGGCAAGGCACACACTCCACTTCTTTTCTGTTCCTGCCCCTCACCCCGTTTCACCTATCTTTCTGTTTGATCAGTGTGTACAAAAATCAGTGAGTATCTGTCCCATTTCTGGCACAGAGCTTTGACTTCTGCAACCGCTGTTGAACGCTGCCACTAACATGTTACAGCACTAGAGTCAGGTATTTGCTGAAGGCTCCACGGTGCAGTAAGCAGACAGCACAGCAGCATGGCTCTCTTCTCCTTATGCCTTAACCTTTTACTGATTGCATTGCTGTGAAAAGGAAGCATGAAATGGATGTTGGACCAATATAAAAAACAAACGAATAGGGTGGTGGTGGGCCAGTTAATGGGACTTCATATTTGGCAATCTCATGGTTTGAAGTACTGAAGAATAGTCATGCAGTTTAGTGTGGTTGTAACGAAAGTGCATCTTGTCCAAGAAACGTGATGTCAGATTTCCATGAGGTTATGAGGTTAATGGATGAGGTTTTCTTATAAAGAAACAGACTTCAATAATCAAAACCCAAAAAAACCCCAACACACATTATGTGCCATTACTGAAATGTTCACTAAATGGATTAAACCCTGGCTCAGGGTAGCTGCCAGTAGCAAGCAGAAAGTAGGTAGATCCGGTTGTTTTGCATATGGAGTGGTTAAGGGTTTTTAATATGTAAGGCTAGAGCTTTTAAACCACTGCTGGTGGAAATTCCTGCATGAGGTGGAGGCTGATCCCATGCCTGAGAATGACAAGAGCAGATTAGTACAACAGGTAGGTTGTCAGGCACTTACAGGTTGGAACCCACTGGGATAAACTGATGTTTAGCACAGCTTGGTACTGGATCCTGCAAGTGCTGCAGGCAGGCAGGATCTTCAGGTGAGGTGTCTTGTCCTAGGAAGCCTGAACTCCACAGGCTCCATTTGTAAGGAGCATTGGCAGTACATGAGGTGTTGCAGCGTTATGCTGCTCCCTGTGGAAATGGTGAATTGGAGAAAGTGCCTTGAAGAAACCTTCCTGGAATTCAGGGCATTAGCCTCTAGCTTATCTAAAAGGTTAAGTGATTCCATGATAAGAAAACTCTGTACATTAAAGGATTCTTAATGCAGCAGAGAAAAGAGTAGCAAAAACTGAGGGCTGGAAACTGCAATCAGACAAACAAAGCAACAGAGGTCATGAATTCTTAATTAAAGATGTAAAGAATCACTGGAGCAAGTGAAGGCTCTTGGCCTTCTGAAATTAAGACTGGATGCTTTCTTTGGCTGTTGTGTTCAGCAAGAACATGAGTTTACAGGATCAGAGGTAACTGAGAGAAACTCAGGGTCAGGCAATGGGATTCAATGGATCTAGCAGCCTTTTTTTAAGTCTTGAAAAATTGTATCACCTAAAGCAAAGGGTCAGGCACAGAGCCAGTGTTCTCTCATGGATGGTAAAGGCAGATCTTAATCATATCATATTCCTGCTAACCTCCACCAGATTTTCTTTGTCATCCTTAAAAGGGTCTGATGGAGCTCAGTGGGAGGCTTTTCATTGGCTTCAGTGAAAATGAGTGAGTCAAAATAGCATGACTTTTACTTCCAGATCAGCACTCTGATTTGGTAGTGTTCAGATACCAAGTGCAGGAGATTCACTAACACATTCTTATACAGGCAGCCTTTTTGAGGGCAGTTTTAAAGCGTTGGAATATAATGATTTGACTGATTATCCTTCTGAGATCTGACACAAATTAGAATTTGGATATTGAGTTTTCCAGTGTCATTTGGTAACAACTGCAATAAAGTTGTACTATTCCTACCCCATATAAATGCACTGAAAGATCAGAATGGGACTTGTTTATATTTGCATGGTTCAGTTGTAATTGCTTTTGTGTCTTCACTGTTCTTTCCATGGAGATCTCCTCGGACTTTGAAGAGTTATTTTGAAGAAGGAAGTGCAGGGAGAAGGAGGAGAATACAGGGAGGGAGAGAGAAGGCTTGTCTCACAGCTATATTAGGAAGGACCTGGAGGCAAATTGAAAGGAAGAGGTATTCCTAGCCCCAGCATAGAAGTTACATGTGGTACCTAACAACATACTGGGGCAGCTCTTGTTAGAGCCCTTCTCCAGGTTACTGTATAACAGATTATCCACGCTGTGTATCTCTTTCTGCCTGGAGAGGAGGCTGCTAGTTCCCGATCAGGGTCCAAACCGCTGCTTTTGCTACCTGTTTCCCAGTAACTGAGAAAAGATGGTATTTCATTTGAAAATAGGTTGTTTGCATCTTCTGCATGCTCTGAGGCGACTATTCTTCAGCAGGCTTCAGCAAGGATTTCTGTTTTCCCTTCCATGCGCGTGTAAAATTCCCATGAAAGCTAATGGATACACAGGGGAAGAGGCTGGGGAGGGCTTTGTGGGTCAGTGCAGTGAGCAAAGGGACTGCCAAGTTTCTGTCTGTTGCTGTGTGCACAACGCACACTGCAGCCAGAAAGCAGACATAGCGTGCCACGAGGGCCAGCGTGAAGTCTCTGCTGCCCTATCTTGTCTTAGCAGGAGGCATGCGTTAGGAATTGAGGGGAAGGAGCTGTATTCCTCTGGGTGGTGAGAAAGAAACTGTACGAGGGTTAGTGAGAGGAATGGTCCCTAGTGGGGACAGTACACCTGAGCTCCACAGCCTGCTGCTGTGAAAAGGAGCTGCAGGCCTGCACTGGTGACTCTGGCATCTCAGGCAGGGTATTCCTGAGAGGCAGGAGAGGGGATGTAGTGGGGTGGTACCCAGATGCCTTGCTACAGTCTGTGAGAGAGGGAGACATTTACTGTTTGTTTCTCATTGTACTCCTGTTCCCCTGTAAGCTGTCATGTTCAGCCCAAACTTGGAGTTTGTCTGCTTCAGTACTCTGATCTGAGAGGTGCCAGGAGACTGACTGAAAGGAATTGGGGTTAGGCATGGGAACAGGGAAGGAAGAGAGAGAAGCTGTCAATTTACGAGAATACCAGGAAAATTGTTTTGGACTCTGTGGGCTCAGGAAAGCCTAATGGAGCTGGATGGATCATTTCGGGTGAATGACTCTGTTGGCTGGTTTAGCCCTTTGTGTGTGTCTGAGCTAGAAGTTATCCATAAATTCACGTATATTCTGTGCAATCATATTTTAGTGTACAGGATCTACTCTGCACACCCTCTCTTCAACAAGGTCTTCTTGTATTTCCTAGCTGCTTGATAACATTTCTGTCTCTTGGCTAACCAGAATACCTGGAATGCAAGGGCACATGGTTCACATGGGTATTGACACAAAGCGTATTAATCCTGAAAATTTGCTAGAACAAAACCAAACCAGAACTGATAGTAGAAATGTAATCCTGATGAATGCTGCTCTTCAGAATTCCCTGGTCACCTGCATTTGAGGCAGAGCCAAAGCAAGGAAGATGGCTATTAAATTTCCTGTGATGCGGTTTGTTGGGATTTGTCTGGTATCAGACTGTGCCTTTCTGTCCTGGGATTACCACTTGAGTTTTACAGAAGACACACAGCAAAGTATAAATTCTTTGTTTCAGTGAAGCAGGATTTAGCTAAGTCCATCTACCAACATGTAGTCAGTCCCTTTGGCACAGAGACTGCTTCAGCTTTCTCCTTATCTGAGTTGGAAGCACAGTTGCTCAGGCTCCATCTGCGCATTACTGCGTATGTAGCACCTTTTATTCTGAAGGAATGAAGTTAGCTGTTAAATCACAGAAAGACTGACATTTTCTGTCATTGAAAACATGAAATGTTAGCTGTATAAATAATATTTCCCATGTTCATCTTTCTGATACAATGACAATAATTTTGTGCCAGCCCTGTTAATTCCAGTGAACATATCAGTGCACAGTGCAAAACTAAACTAGCTACAGTCTTACAGATAACCTAGAAATGCATTCCTCAGTGTCAGAGCCATCCACTGGTTCTTCCAACTTAGTTTTCAACCACATAAGATTTAATTGTTGCAAATGGAATACTTGTTCTACAGAAGTCCAATAAATCTGCAGTCTGTCTTCCCAGTAATCAATCACAGATTGCGAATTGCATGAGGAAAAATCTATAAGATATGTTCTTCATGTCTAGTACGTTGGGTTATTTTCATGTCTTGTGGTTTGAATTTGGCCACTGTCATTTTAGAGGAATTTCCTGCCATCTGCATTCAATTGAATTTTCTCACAGATTTGGGCTTGCTTGTAAATACTGGGATCTGGCAAAAGCAGTATCTTTGTTCTTCAGGGGCATATTCAAAAACCGTTAACATGGTGTTGGCAATGTGCTGGGTTAGGGAAGATCCAGGAGATGAAAAAGGTATAAATTCCCCCCTCCCCCTAACAGCTGATGATTTGTCTGAGAAGGAGAAAGAACGATGAGTGCATGAGCTTGTGGCAGAGTTTTTCTTCAGCTATCCTGGTACTTACAGTTCACTTATTAGTAGGGTGTTGGTCTTACTGTCTGCTTTTGCCCACGTATGTAGACAACAGGCTGAGCAGCCAAAATATTACAGTGAATTCCTGGGGGATCTCGTTGCACAGTCCCAAACAGATCAGGAGTCCATTTACCACCAGATCTAATCTGTGTGTTGGCTGCTGATTTTGCATCCAGGCAGCAAACATTAGCATATGCAGATTCTTAGAAATCACAGTACCTCTGTGGCTGTTGGGGTGAAGGGGCTGCTCCAGCCTCACTTTAAGGCATCACTGCAGTGTTAGAAAATTCCAGGTAATCTCATCAGCCTTATTGGAAGCTGGAGAGAGCCATTTGAATTCCTTTCTGAGAAGAGTGTGCATAATCAAATTAAAAACCCATCCAAATGTGGAGGATCAAGTTTAAACCAACAAAATCAAAACAATTTGGAGTGTGGCTGTTTTGAGCTTAACCTCACAACGAGAAATAATAGGTAAAATGGCTTTACATGTGTATTCTGTGGTGTTACTTGCTAGAGATGGAAGAGGTGTCCCAACTCAGAAGGAGCCCTCTTTACTTTATCTCATTTTTCATATTTCAATTTGTCAGGTTTTGTGGTGTTTGCACATAAATCAGAGTCAGTTCCAGCCTTGCTGTGAAAAGTGGGCCTATGAAAATCATAGCAAGGGCTTCTAGATTTATTGTGTCTCTGCTTGCTTCACAGTTTATTCCAGCTGTAAATAGAACGGTGTGTTTTCTGACTGCCAGCTTCTCAAACTAACCTTGGTCTTTAAAAATGGGTTATTTCATCTTGCGTGTTGTTGAGCCAAAGTCGGATCTTCCCCAGCTCCTTTAAACACACGCTGTGCTTTTAAATACCTTCAACTGGCTGGAGTTCAGCACAGTGTTGTATTGATAATTTGGAAGAGGGAATCCTGGTTCTGCTCTCTTTAGTTCTGTGGAAAGGGGGAAAACAAGCGTTTTGGCCGGTTATGTCTTTAGAGTGTCTCAGTGTTGTTTTAGCTCTTGGTTTCTGTAGCATCTTCCATATTCTGTCAGTACCTGAAAGCAGTCCAGTCCAAGGTGTTAAACAACTGCTCTGCCCAGAGACCTAGAGGGTAACGTTTCACCTAATTTATCTGTTAGAGGAACTGCAAGATGAGAATCAATGTGTTATTTTCAGTATTTCATTTTCCATGGTCTGGATGCAACGCCTGTGAGGAGGCTCCTTGCAATAGCTGCGGACACACTGAAAACTACCAGGCTTTGTTACTGCAGCTTCTGCTCTGCACAGGCATGCTGAGTTCTGATGGGAACAAAGCAATTTGTTCTTACTGTCCTGAACAGCTGCACTTGCATTTAGGTCCCTAGGTGCTTTTAGGACAGAAAGCTTTATCAACAAGGAATGGTGTTAGATGGGGAGCTTACAGATCCAAACTGATCCTGGGGTATATTTGCGCTTCTGCAATGGGCAGGCTGACAGTGTGAATACATGGGCATAATTCAGTTGAAGCAGGTTGATGATGTCCAGTTTTGCCTTGTCTGTTTTGTGATGCCAGTGTGTTGCCCTGGCTCACATGGAACCTCTCATGTGGAATATTTCTCCAAGGTTCAGCATATGTCTTGGCTCATCCATCCTGAAATATCAAAAAACTTAGAGTTTGGAGGGGTTATCCACTTCTTGCTGTGCATATTTTTCTTTCCTTTTGCTCTGTTTCCTTATTTTTTTCATGTTATTCTTCCCATCGTAACATTGGTATAGATATTTGTCTTCCAATGATGTAGCTGTATTGTTACTCGTTTGTAATGCATTAGGCAGCACTGTTCTGGCTTGACCAAGAAACTGAGCCCACTGTTGCTTTTTGAATATGTAGATGTTTATTCACTACTGTTTTCAATATGGCATGACTATATTAGCAAAGATTACCTATTTGATCTTGATGGCAAACCCCATGATAAACATCTGGAAACACACCTTCCAAAGGGTTTTAAGCCATGACTCTGCGAGAGAGGCTGCTTTATTTAAGTAAAGTTTCCAAGATTCTCTGGATCACCACTTTAATTTGCTTGTTTACCAAACAAAGAGTTGCATTTTACACAAGCCAAATGAGCCTGGCACTGCAAATAAAAACCAGATTACATTCGTTGCCATTAGTCACTCAAACTTAAAGGGCAGCTCCTCCCTGAAAAGCAGCTCTAAAAACGGCATTGAAGATTTCCATATTTTTTTCCCCTTGATATTTCCAAAGCATGCACACTAAAGCAGTACTTTTATATTCTTATGTCAGTCTTGCACAACTGTAGTGCGTGATAGTTGTGATGACACCTACCTTCATTTTCTCATTTGACCTTCTACTAATAAAGTGTTTTCACATCTGACAAGCCTGTCTCCTATTCACTTATGCAGTCCACTCTCCCCAGATTTTGTCTCTGATTATACTTTGGCAAATCTGGGTTCTGTTGTAGTCAGGAAGTGTTGGAGCCCTTTGTTTTTTACTGATTATTTTTTGGTGGATAAATGGTGGATACGACAAATCTTCAGCATTTCCTCCCAGTGATTAGATCACATCATGTCCTGAATGAATCCTGCTGTTTGCTTCCAATGTTCCTCTGCTTTAGGTACAATGCATCTCGATTTGTCTTTAGGAAACTTGATAATTTGCTTTGGTCCTGATAATTTGTCTCTATCACTAATCCTATTATCCCCTTGTTCCATTTGTTGTGCCCTCACACATTAGGTTACTTCACCACCTCTCAAACAACTACCTCCCTTCCTTCTGCTGGATTTCTCAAACACATGCCCGGCCCTCACTGAGTTCATCTGCATGATGCTCTTCATCTAAGTCTCTACTGGAGACCAGTAAAGCCAATAGGGAATTAGCTGACAAAGCCAATTGTTATTTCCTAAGAAAACATGCTTGCATTTTTTTTCTTTCTCTGAATAGTTTAATGATCCTAACAATAGTTCTCTTGTTCTTTCTCCTTTATTTGCTTCTTGCTGCTGTTTTGTTTTGTGAAGCTAAACTACTGATATATCTTGTGTGGTGCAGGGCTTCTTCCAGGCTTGCCACAGTAAGAAACATGTTACATTGGATTATTCTGCATAAGTTTAGCTCAGACCTGCAATACATATGGTTACTCCAGAAAAAAAGAGCATCACATAAAAATCATGCCTGATTTTAGCTTTGACAAGAATGTTATGCTTAACCTATGGATAGTGAAAGATTCCTCCTGGCCTTAATGATCCAGTCCGGCTTCCAGATGTTTGGGTTTTGTTCTGACTGTGTTAAGTATATCATTGTTTCTGGGAAGCTTCATTTTCATTTCAATTCAGTTTCATTTGTATTCTGAGCTATCTTTCAGTGAGAATATAGATAACTTCTGCTGAAATACTGTGTTTGAGTGTGCTTATGTATATATGACTTGTGGGATTCTCCGGGAAGGAGTTTCTGCTGTTAAGGGCAAGGTGCCTGAGCAACACAGAGCAAAATAACCTGGAGCTTTGCTTTAATTTACTGTAAACCTTATAACTGCAGGTGTTGATGTCCTCATGAAATACCTGTGAGCTATCTGATGAGATCAGACAAGCTGAATACAGTTTACACTATTATCCAAATGCTGCATTAGTTCAAGCCAATCTGATGTATATGCTGCTTCTTTTAATGTAACTATCTGGAGAGGTTGCTGCTTCTCATTAAAGATATTAATGTGGCTTAGCAGACTGAGCTTCAAAACATGTCACTGGAGATTACAGTAATATGACCTCCTGTAGATAAAACCAAGAGTAAAACCTAGCATTCCTATTGGAGATTTCCACAGATCCTCTCCGAAGGGCTCTGTTAAAGGTGGCATAAATCTGTGTGCTTGTACTGTGTTTATCCAGCTGAAATCTTGACCTGGGTGGCACTGATTATTGGAAAGTACATTTGCATTGCACTTACCTATCATGTCTTTTATAGAGGCCAAATGCTTAAGTGTAAGCAGATGAGTAATTTAAACCATTGTGGACTACAGACAATCCAGAGGATAAACAGATCATTACATAGTGTAAATCAGCAGTGAAGCTGCAGAAAAAAGCATGCCAGCTAAAAGATTTGATATATTATCCTTATAGTTTTCAAAGACATGCACATTTCATCCTGATACAGCCATCTTAATTTAAGTCAGAATTTGTCTCTGGAGTTTGTATGCAGCCCTGAGAGGAGGCATGGGAAGCGCCCTTCAAGAGGGTGCAGAGCTCCACAGTGGGGTCTTTCTGAGTGGTGTCCAGATTTCTGACTCTGGTCGTATTATTACTGCCTTTTATGATGTGTGACTTGTGCTGTGACAGATTAAGAAATAGGTTGCTGGAAGCTCAGAGGGACAGATACATACAAGTTCTATGAAAACGTTTAAAAGCATGACTGACATTTCCTAATGATGCATATTAATTCTTTCTCTTTTTTTGACTGTTGCTTTGTTCTGTGGTTCTGGATAAACAATTAGTTCTATTTCAACTGAAGCTCTCTGCACCCCAAACCCTCAACCTGCATCTGAGTTGGATACCCAACCCAACATTTTTGGCCTCACACAGTCACTATGGGGATGTTCAGGAAGAGTGTTATCACACATCCTGCTTGGTGTTAAGTATTAAACCCAAAGAAGGAGTTGAGGATAAAAAGAAAAAGAAGAAAGAGAAAGGTACAACTCCATAGACAGTGCCTTTGCTCCTGGAAACCTCCCAGAAAAAGTGGTTAAAATGCTTAGTTGGGTTTGTGTCAGAAGACTGCAGCAGGCTGCAGAAAGCACGGGGCTTTTATATCTTTCTCAGCTCAGGACAAAAGCTCAGTTGCCCCGATACCAGTGAAGATGAGCCAAAATCAAGGCAAACACCCAGCACAGGCAAGCTCTCAGATCTCATACTTTGGCCGAAAGTCTGCTCTGGGCTAATTCCCCAAGTGATGCTGATGTTGCCAAGAGACAAGAAGGCTGTGGCTGTGCCTCCTCAGCAATTAGTATTATACCAGCATGACTATAGGCAAGATCAAATTGCATCTGTTGGGAGAAAACCCTCTGGCTTGTGCTCCCTTTGTGCCTGCTGGAAGATACGGTGTCAGCTGCAGTACTTGGGCCGTGAATGTTATTGTGCCGTTTTGACTTGCAAGCTCTTCCTATGCAGAGCTCTTTGGAAGCGATGTGGTTAACAGTGTGTTGGTTTAAGTGGTAAGGGGGGAGGGAAATCAGTATCAGGTAAAAATGTATATGTGTGTGTGTGTGTGTGTGTGTATAAATTCCCAAAGCATTCACAGCCAGCTACTTAATAGTTTTCATTGAATTAATTTTAAAATGAGAACCTTGTTTCCTTTATTTAATAGAACAAAACGACTTCCATATTCTTGCCTGTAACTAGCAGGGTTTATATGGCATTCTGCAAACAAAGTAAGCATTAAAGTCCCTTTTGCCCATCTGTGGAATGAATAATTTTGTGCAAAGTATTTATTATAAGCACACTGTACACTTAAACATTTTACTGTAGTGGTGACAGATCCAGCACAGAACTGGATTGTTAAGTAGCAAGCACACCACGCTTCTATACTCTATAGAACTTTACCAACCTTTCTAAAGCCTCATGGTTTCAAAGGAAAATGTTAGCTCACTTTGGCTAACTTTTGGGAGCTACTTAGAATGATTCTGGATGTGGGAAGCAGAGCGTAAGAGCTTGCGATGAGTTTCAGTTAGAATTGCACAATTGATGATGAATGGAAAGGTTTGGGGCCGGCACACGCTGAGACTGGTCACCAGCCTGCTCCCTGGGAAACTGCACTAGGCAGCAGCTACTGGGTTAGATACTAAAATATCCTTGGGAACCACCTTGGGAAGCCTTTAGAATTTCCCTGTTACTTGGCAGAAGTTGGGACTAACCCAGAGGTGACATGTCGCAAGTACCTCCCTCTAATGTTGGGGCTTTTAGGATGGTTTACAATATGTTACTTTAATTCGTACACACAACAGTCATACCATGCTGTAAATTGAAGCAGTCCCTTCCCTTCTTTATGGTGTGCTGTCTTTTACCTTACAGTTAGCTGCTCACAGAATTCCACTCTTGCCCCTTCTAGGATTCATTATGTCCTTAATATTCAGCTTCTTGTCAGGTTGCAGAGACTGGGCTCCCCAGAGCATCCTTCACATGCCTATATATGCAGAGAGCCAAATTCAGAGGTGGGGCAGGAGGAGTATGAGGATGTGTGAAGTTGCCACAGATAAGCACACACCAGGCTGGAGGGAATCTGAATGGAGATGACATACAGGCCAATGGCTCTTGGAGGTGACGTCATTCACACCACCATGGGTTTCCTGCAGACTTGCTTGTACTCACCTCTGGATTTGGCGCACTGACTCTCTGATGTGATCTCTGCAGAATGCCTTGGACCTGGCAGTATAGGCAGCTGGTTTAGTTTGTCTCTCATTGTGCTGGTATTACTGATTGGAGAAAAAAAAGGCCAAGTTTAAGATATTTGAAAGTATATTTCCAATGTTTTCTGGCAGCCAAAGCAGCCGACTTCTTTCTGTTTATCCCTTCTAATCTGCTACCCTCACCACTTGGAATGAGCTGCCTGCCATGCCTTTCCATCCAGCCACAGGGCCAGTCTTGCTTCCAGCAATAACTCTCCCCCATTTATTTAAGCATCTCAGGGATGAGCACTGAGGGATCAGCATCTTAGCTGATTCCTGAACATTTGTCTTTCTCCACCTACCTGGTCCCATTTTAGTGCTATTTTCTCTTTGGTTATTTAAATCATATCTGCAGTCAGTGATAGGGAATTCATGCCACACACCCATCGTACGTCATGTCCTTTCTTGTCTTGACTACTGCAAGTTTGGTGTATATTCTGCACCCTAAAGGGAGATTGTTTGTCACCAATGTTTCATCTGTGAGGAGAATGTCTCAGACTTCTGTGCTGATGTGCTCTGACTTTTGTGCTAGAAAATGTCTTCTGGTTTTGCTATGGTTGGGTTTCATCTGCTGCGTAGAATGAACAGCGCCTGCACAATGAACAGTCTTTGCCCAGATCCCAGAGGGACCTGTAAGAAAGGCACAAAGTCAGAGGAGGGTGAGTTGCTGTATTTCCTTTCCTGGATCAGAAGGGTGATGGATAAGAAATTCCTGAATGCAGGTCTCTGGATTAGGTTTTTGCTGCTCCTCATTCTTTGAGTCTGCAGAGGTGCTGATTGTGCTAACGCTTCTCCAGCATGTACAGTTTGTCAGAGCCTTGAAATCTGGTGATCAGTCTTGAAGAAAGGTTGGAAATAACAGCTCCTTTCTATGCCATTTCCAAAGTCCCCACAATTGTACTCTGCAAGGCGGGAGGCATGCGCAAATATAGGGAGGGAGGAGCAGTGGGAATGTTTCATGTTATGGTGAGTTTGGGAAAATGGCTTTGCTGTGTACTTGGAGTTTATTGTTGGAACCAAGAAAATAAAAATAATAACTGAGAAAACAGAAGTATCAGGGTGTTACAAAGTGACAAAAATTAAAGTGTTTCTTCTGTAAAAGCCCTGGGTAATTCTGTTGGATAATGAGCTAAACCTGGGTAATAGCCAATTCTGTTGGATAATGGCCTAAACCCTGTTTATTTCCAAGCAGTCCATTTGCACATCTGTTCTGATGTTACTGTCCAGGTTTGTTTGCTATTATTCTTTGATGGGGACACCTAAATTACTTACAGTTCACAGCAAGAGCTGTTTAGTTGGGTCAGTTGTCGTCTTCATGTATGAAAAAGATTCAGGGTTTCATTTGCTATGCAGATGGGAGGAATCTGATTAAATGCGAGTAAGTGGTGAATGTGTCTTTACTTCTGTTGAGGCTTGCACCTGATCCAATGTTAGCTGGAGTTTTAAATTTATAATGCTTGTGTCAAGGAGAAACTTGAAAATAAATCATGTTTTATAGTCTCGATAATGTGGTGTCTGTTCCAGCTGATGCTTTATTTCTTCAGTCCTTTGATTCTTTCCATATGAAGGTAACAAATACTTCCATCAGGCTGATATGGCTCTTTCTTTTCTTAGAAGTTGGATACCTTCAAAATGGTTTGAGCAACTGCATTGCTGATATTTGCATACATAAATCAATGAGGTACTGGGGCTTTTGTGATGTTCAGTGTCTTCTTATTATTTGATGATTAAACATAATGCAGTTTACTAATGAAGAGATGTATTTTGAAGAGCAAAGGTCAGGGCCAGATTTGAAGACTTCCATTGCCTGAAACGTCGAAAGTAATTTTAATCAGGGAATTTACTTGCCATCATCAAAGCACTTTTCCTTTCATGATTTGAAAAAGTCTTACTGCTGATGTTTATAATTAGGGAACACCACCATCAAACCCTTTGCTCATCAAACTTCATTACAATGATTTATTTGACATGCAGTAATACTTGTAATGCAGAACAGAAACAGAGCTATTGATTTACCAGCAAATTCATTAAAATTGTGTAAGTATTATTGCCAATAGATACACAAGGAACATAAAGTATTTTATTCTGGATTTGGAGTTGCAGAGGGTCTGGCATGGAGCTCCATATAACGCAGCGCAGAAAGCTAACATTTCTGTACAGCAGCAGATACTGCTGGAATAGCTTCCCAGATTTCAAGAGCTTATACTGTCGCATTGGCTTAAGAAAGTGTTTTGGTTGGTGCAGTCCTGTCTTCCAAGGAGACATATTTTATGACCTGTAATGAAGTCAAGAATATGATGAGTGACATATTGAGACTATTCTGGAGAGGGACTTTTCATCAGGGACTGTAGCAATAGGACAAGGGGCAGTGGGTTCAAACTTAAACAGGGGCAGTTCAGGTTAGACATAAGGAAGAAATTCTTTACTGTGAGGGTGGTGAGGCACTGGAATGGGTTGCCCAGGGAAGCT
>JANRGW010032780.1:0-32926 GCA_024733675.1 Psilopsiagon aymara | reverse complement strand
CGGGAGGAAGCAGAGACAGGGCACCTGACCCAAACTGACCAAAGAGGTATTCCATACCATAGCACGTCATGCCCAGGGAGGCAGAAGCAGAGGAAACAGAGACCCGGAAGGGTGTGGGGGGTGCACGGCTTGGTCGGGCTGGGTATATGTGGTGAGCTGTTATATTCTCTTCCTTGTATTTCTCTTGTCATTATTATTATTGGTGGTAGCAGTAGTGGTTTGTGTTATACCTTTGTTACTAAACTGTTCTTATCTCAACCTGTGGGAGTTGAAGTCTTTTGATTCTCCATGCAGCACACTGTGTGGCTGATTCACGGCCTAAACCACGACAAATGGTAAGTACAGAAACCTATCTGTTGTGATGGATTTTTTTTTAAAGCAAACTTTGAGCTTTTGTTGACACAAGAAAAACTAGCTACATTTAGTTTTGAATGTTCTATGAGATGCTCAAAAACCAGACAAAAGACAATTACACCAAACAGTGGCAAAGGTATTTAATGTCAGGCAATTTGACAAAGCAGGCAGAGGAGAAGACCAATCAAGACACTAGTTAGCATACAACACAGATTCAAACACACTTCACAAAATATCGTTAAACAGTGGCTTAGACTGAAAGTAATTCTGGCTGCAATGTAGTTTACATAGAAGACAATCTGCAACAAGGGAAAAACCTGACTCATTCACTACTGTGCAAATATCTTCTATTCTATAATGAACAAAGCTTAATTTCATAAATTTCAGGGCTACTTTAATCCAATACATTGCAGCAATTCAGTTTAAATCCACTGAACTCGAGGTTCTTAAACTGCTGGCCCATACACTGCTCAACAGGGGACTTGACTCAGCCCAGAACCCTGCTGCCTTTTGAAAAAGGGCAGCAGTTATCCCCTCCCCAGTCAAATACCTTTTTCTATCCACATGTGATACAGCTGAGGATGGAGAACCTTAAAGTATTTTAAATCTTACAGGTCTCTAGGGTTTTGAATTCTTTAAGGTTTCTCAAAACTTTAATGAAGGTGATTTGTAGTATTGTAATTTTGCATATCTCATACTCATATTATTCACAGATTTCTGTAGGATTACCTCATGACATTAAAGAACACTAGATGGGTCTTAAAGCACAAGTCCCCAGAAAGCCTTTTTCTTGTTTGTTTCATGAACTCTTACATTGGGGCAGGGAGAAAGGCACATGTATAGAACTGAGCATGAAGTAAAGAAATCTTGTACTTACCAATGCCATGAGCTTTCAGTGCTTCTTCAACCTAAATTATCAAGTTATCAGCCAACAAAGATGACAGACAGACACCTCAGAGTCAAAAACTAACAATGAAAGCATTTTATCATTTATGAAATAAATTAGATTAGCACCAACACCGCAGATAGTTCAGGTGATTAGATAATAATATGAAAATTGAAAGAAACATGCACCTTTTTTCCTAGATTGTCTATGATTTAAGTAATTCCATTCTGCATTTATTAACTGTCACATATACTCATGTATTGCGTTTACTAATCCAGAATGAGACACAAAGTTTTAACATTTTCTAATGTATAAAACTAAGTTCTAGTTTATTGCAGTAAGCAATAAAGTAACAAAACTACCTAAGTATCTGAAATTGCATGCTTTTACACTACATCCCAGGTTTGATTTCAACCACATATTCTATTGCTAAATAAATCTGTAAAATCTGACAAAAGGTGTATTCAAAAACAGATCTTACTGCCTTGCATTTGAAACCAAGGAAGTGAGTCTGCAAGTTCAATGCAGAAGCACACCAGATTTTGCAGATCTAGGATAAAAAGAAGTATTTCCAGCACTGCAGAAAAGCACCCAAAAAAAAAATACCACTAATGTCAAACCACAACAAATCTGCTATCGACATGTCAGTATAGGTAAATTGTAAAAACTACTATTCCTTCAAAGACAAAAGTTCCTTTTGGAACTTTTCTCTGTGAGGCTCCAAGACCACCAAAATACAGTGGAATGAAAAGGAATCCCCACATCACACAAAAATTTCAGAGTCTCCAGAACTCTGCGGCTATCTTATAGCATATTTTTGTGTTGATAAGTAAAAATAGATCCAAGATCTTCCTCACACACTATTAACCAAATCTGAACCGGGGGCACGGCATAATTGCCACACACCAGTACACCGGCCTGCGATGAGCCAGTTCTCCTTAGTGCTGCTTCCAGACTAACACACTTACTCTGATTAGTTTGGGGCCTGCCTCACTCACACACATGTAAAGTTTTCTAATCACACTGTTTTCTGCCTGGGCTGGTTCAGAACAGGGTCTGATTAGGTTTAAATTCATATGAATGCACAAAGGCAGTCCAAATATTTTCTCCTCCTCTAAAAACACCCCGAGATGCTCAAAAACAACAGCAAAAAACCCAACAATATAAATTAGGATATTAATTTTTCTTTGACCAGGAGCTACAGTTTAATCTTCTACTTTAAAATAACACCTTTATTCAGAAACATAAGAGTAACATTTCCATTTAGTAAGTTGGTTCCTGGCACACATCCAAGTAAAACATGGCAGAAAAAGCAAAATGAGATCAACTCTACTGCTAGTTATCAATTTTGCTCAAGGAAAATAATAATAGTACCAGAAAAGTTCACACTTGGTTTAGTCTAACTTTGTTCTACCAAAATTACTTCGTATCAGTTACAATTTTCAATGAGGAATACTTACATTGCAGTAAAAGGGGTTTACTTGCTTCTTTTTCTCAGCATTAGGGTCCATATTTGATCTTTAGACACTGAGGCAACCCTAGGAAGATAGAAAAAAGGATTGCAAGCTATAGTTTTAACTTCAGAAAACCATTCATATTCTTGCTCCACCTATTTAAGGGTCATGTCTATTGCAATTTTAATTTGTGCCTCGCTTGCAGTTACATTCAACGTTTAAATCTCCAGGCTAACGATCATACTTTTAACTTACAGGAAAAATACAGCACGGAAGAAACAATTCTTCCCCCAGAGTCTTCCTCAGGGAAGACAAAGCCTCCAGAAAATTACACAAGCCCCGAAACAAAACTATTTGGAACTATTTCAAGCTTTCCCCTTCTTTCCCGGGATCAAAAGGCGCGGAGCATGTGTTGGAACTGAAGACACACAGCCAGGCATGCAGAGCCCAAAGTATGCCTTTGGAAAAGGAACGTGGAGAGGGACGTGAAGAAAAGCGCGCTCCCACCCTGGAGTGGGACAGGGTCGAGGGGGGAAGAAGGGCGAAGCCACACCCACACCCCACCCCGCGAATACAAGCGCTGAAGAAGCGCCTCGGCCCCCGTCCCGCCCTTGGAGCTGGCCCAGCACGCCGCAGGCAGCGGCCTTACCGACCTCGCCAGCTCTGCCGGGGAGGGGACGAGCACCTGCTCGAGCACGGAACCGAGGAGAGGACAGGCGCCGCTGCTGCAGCCGGCTCACCCCAGCCCGGCAGCGGGCAGCAGCCGGATAGAGCCGGCACCTAGCGCCCACAGCAGCTCCGCCCCACGCCGCCACCGCACCGGCCCCTTACCGCCAGCCCGCGGGTCCCCGCTCCTCCTCGGGCACCCGCGGAGGGGAGGGGGCTGAGGGGCAGCCCTCGCTCCCCCCCGCCGCCAAGGTCGCCATCCGCCGCCGGCAGCGGGGCCCGGGGCGCACTGGGCGGGCGGGAACTGCGTCACGCACGGCTCGGAAGGGACGCGAGAGCCCAGGCGCGGGGGACTGGACGGTAGCGAGAGCCGGGAGCTCTGCGGGAGGGAGGGGACGGAGGAACGACCCCTCAGCGCGGCTCCCGCGGCCGGCCTCCACTAGCCCCATGTGCCACTGGGGGCGCTGGCGCTCACGCTCCGGCGGGCACTGTCGGAGGTAAAGCCCGAGCTGGCTTGTGCCGCGGCACCGACCGGGACGGGCGCGGTCAGGGATCCCCACTCGCTCCGCATTAGGGGAGTGTGGGGCGCCGCGCTAGCGACGTGCGTACCGGGAGCTCCGCCTGCGGGCCGCGTCAGGTGCAGACGGAGCTGCTCAGCCCCTTCCTGGCTGCTGCCGGCTGTTCGCACATCGCTCCCCACGGCACACACCCCACACCGGGCACACACCCCGCGGGCCAGCGCCGCTGCACCTGGGGACTCAGGGTCTCCCGGGGCCGTTCCTCCCCGCGGCACTGCGGGAGAGGCCGGTGCCGCGCCGCCTGCGCTCTGAAGAGGCGGAAATCCATCGCGGGGTTTGCGGGGAGCTGAAGGAGTGCCAGCGACCTGCTGGCGAGGAGGTGAGGCAGGCAGGCCCGGCCGCCTGCGGGGGAAGGAGAGGAGAGGAGGGGAGGGGAGGGAAGGGGAGGGAAGCTGAACCGAGCCGGCGGTAGCAGCTCTCGGCGGCGCTTTGTTCGGGGCAGGGAGAAGGCGGGTGCTGCAGGGTGCGGTTGTCCGCCGTCCCCGGGTGGAGTCAGCGCGGCCGCCGGCCGTTCCCCTGCCCGGCAGATGTCCCTGAGCCCGCGCCGCAGCCTGCATGCCCGCCCTGGGAGGAGCGGCCGCCTTTGTGGAGCCGGGACCTGCTCTGCTTTCTCGTTCAGGAGGAGCTAGAGAGGAAATAGAACCCAGCTCCAGTTAATGTGGGAGAAGTTCGGGTGCAGGAGAGTCTGGTAGGATTCCTGTTTGTGCCTATTTTTGATCAATTTCAGACAATCGTTGCAAATAACAACCTGCGTCCATTACCTTTCTCCGCACAAACTGCTTTGGATGTCCTCCATAGGTAGCGGGATGACCCGCTTAAAATATAGCTACGTGCGTGTATATATGTAATACAATGTGATACGTATCTTTAAAAAATACGTTTGCCTGTGTATGTCCGTGAAATTGGCCAGGAGAAATTAAAGCAAAGTACTGTGATTTTTTTACTAATTGATTATTTTGTTCATTTGCTGGATGATGTATGGTAACTGTTAATTTATATTAAAACGGAGGGAGGGGAAAAAACATCCAAAGAGGTTTCTGGGAGGTTTTATCTGATTATATGTAACACAATTGCCATATAGATCCCATTCATACTTGTAATATTACCTAGTGATTTCAAGTCTCGAGGTAGACAGGGTCAGGCCTGGAATGCTCTGATGGAAGCCCTGTGAGGAAATCCTAACATTTGAGGAGGGAGGACACTGTTTACTGCTGGTTCTGGCATTCAAACGAAATATAAACCTGTTGTTGTGACTGGTTTGGGTCACTGCATTTCCATGTCTTCTTTTCACCCTCAAACACTGGATGTAAAGGGCAGAATTATGTTTTTTAGTGCTGTTAACTACCGACTATGCTTAAAGCTTCATCTGCAGTTTAAGATAGATAAGTAAATATATTTTTTTTTCAACCTTAACTATTTCTGGTACTTATGCTTTTGGCACTGGTAAATTAATTCCGCTTTCACACCTTAAGTCACCACAGTTTGCTAGCAGACTATTTTCTTTGGGTTCAGTTAGTGTGACCTTCACATTTAGGTTAAGTCTTCCACCATAATTTTCTCTTTGCATTTGTTATGCCTAAAAAATACTTCAGGGACTGAAAATGCTCACACATGCTCATCTGAAGTGATTCTTTCTTCCCCTCACACGGGCTTCTTTGCAAGTGGTTTGAGTTTAGGTGCATATTTAGGTGTGTGCAGGCAAAATAATACATATATATACGCAGCTATGAGCATCTGCTTTGCTTCACTTGTGTAATTTTTTTTCCAAGATATTTTTCCGGCAGACCACAGCACATCCCTTACAGTCTTTAAAAGAAGAACACCACACAACATTTCAAAGTAAAAATGAGGAGTTGAGAGATATCATTGCTATTTAAAAACAATAAGGGTTTGTGTGAGAGAGCAAGTACTTTGGACAGTGATTTGTTACAAGGCAAGTTGTGAATTGAGCTATGCCAGGAGAAGATAATTTGGGATAAAGTACTTTCTTACTGTGCATATCTTAGAGCTTGGGAACCTGTAAGAGTGGGAGAAGCCTTCCATTCTTTATTTCTTAGAATTTACTATGCAACAGTTCTCGTGTGCCTACACATTCCCAAATCAATTCTGTTTCCTGTATAATTGATAAACAGTAAGCTTTCATTCAGCACAGCTTCCTACATACTAAATTATATCCTGAGCATATGTCATGGAAGGATGTTTTAGCCTTAAAATGGAAATTGTTTGGGCTTAGAATCATAGAATGGTTTGGGTTAGAAAGGACTTTAAGATCATTAATTTCCCACCCCTTGTCATGGATGGGGGTGCCTCACACTAAACATGTCACCCAAGGCTCTGTCCAACCTGGCCTTGAACACCGCCAAGGGTGGAGCATTCGCAACATTCTTGGGCAGCCCATTCCAGTGCCTCACCACCCTAACAGTAAAGAACTTCTCCCTTATATCTAACCCGAACTTCCTCTCTTCTAGTTAAAACCCGTTTCCTCCTTGTCCTGTTGCTGCAGTCTCTGATGAAGAGTCCCCCCCAGCATCCCTATAGGCCCCCTTCAGATACTTGAAGGCTGCTATGAGGTTTCCACGCAGCCTTCTCTTCTCCAGCCTGAACAGCTCCAACTTTCTTATCCTATCTTCATTCAGGAGGTGCTGCAGACCCCTGATCATCCTCATGGCCCTCCTCTGGACTTGTTCCAACAGTTCCATGTCCTTCCTATGTTGAGGACACCAGAACTGCACACAATACTCCAAGTGAGGTCTCAGAAGATCAGAGTAGAGGGGCAGGATCACCTCCCTCGACCTGCTGGTCACACTCCTTTTGATGCAGCCCAGGATACCGTTGGCCAGCTCATGTTCATTTTCTCATTGATCAACACCTTCAAGTCCTCCCCAGGGCTGCTCTGAATCTCTTCTCTGCCCAGCTTGTAGCTGTGCCTGGGATTGCTCCGACTCAGGTGTAGGACCTTGCACTTGTTGTGGTTAAACTTCATCAGGTTGGCATCGGCCCACCTCACAAGAGTGTCAAGGTCCATCTGGATGGCATTCCTTCTCTCCAGCATGTCAACCGAAACGCACAGCTTGGTGTCATCAGCAAACTTGCTGAGGGCGCACTCAATCCCACTGTCCATGTCATCAACAACGATGTTGAGCAAGACCAGTCCCAACACCAATCCCTGAGGGACACCACTTGTTACTGGTCTCCAACTAAATACTGAGCCATTGACTGCAACTCTTTGTGTGCGGCCATCCAGACTGTTCTTTATCCGCCGAGTGGTCCACCTATCAAATTGATGTCTCTCCAACTTACAGACAAGGATGTCATGTGAGACAGTGTCAAACGCTTTGCACAAGTCCAGGTAGATGACATCAACTGCTCTACCCCTGTCCATCAGTTCCATAGCCCCGTCATAGAAGGCCACCAGATTGGTCAGGCAGGATTTCCCCTTAGTGAAGCCATGCTGGCCTGTCACCAACCACCTTGTTTTTCATGTGCCTTAACACACTTTCCGTGAGAATCTGCTCCAAGACCCTGCCGGGCACAGCGGTGAGGCTGACTGGGCTGTGGTTCCCAGACTGCCGTGCCTCAACTTTGCCTGCCCTGCTCTCAGTGCTCCGGGCCGCTCCCCCTCCCTGGGCCGTGTTTTCCCCGCTCAGGGCGGTGCCATCCCTCCTGCCACTGCCCCCTGTGAGTCCCTGCTTGCCTCTGTGGAGCTGCTGGCTCCTGGGCAACACCTGTGAAGGGCTTGAGGCTGCCTCGGTCACTCTCGCTGCTCAGAACTGAGGCTCCTGGAAGCAGTGTTTCCCCTCGCTCTGGGGTTGAAGTTTCCTCTCTGGAACCACTCACCTGGGCAAATGACTGAGGTGAGTAGCTTTATGAGAGTCCTTTCTCATATTCTGCAGAGGAGAAGGTGATTGATATATATAGAGAGAACAAGAGGGAAATATAAACACATGGTGGTGTTTTCCTGCAACTTCTCAGTATTGTAAGTTAGCTGGCATCTCAGAGTGCTTTCTGTGCACCAATTGAGAATGGGCTTTAATGTATTGAGGCAAGCAGGCTAAGCATGTAAGTGCTTGAAAAGCATCTTCAAGAACTCTTTTGTTCTGTGTAGTAAGTGCATTAAACTACTTTCACCAGGTCTTGAGTTCTTTTATGCATCCTAGATCAGAGTCCTGGCTTTTTCATGGAAAGGACACATGTACAGTGTTGTATGTGCAGGAAAAAAATTGTTAAAAGTACGGGGAAAGAAAAGAATGATACATTTTATTCTTCTCAGAGTAGGATCTACATTTCTTTTCTGAGATGTACAGTATTTAAGCTTATGAATTGGGATCTCAGATGATACCTGTCAGGGTCCGATTGGAGAAAACTGCAGCGCCAGACCCTGTTTCAGATCATGATCCCAAGAGTGAAATTAAGACTCAGACGAGGTCAGGTACCGTAATCAGTCAGTTGGTTGATTACAAAAAGACAGTCATTATAAAAAAGAGAAATTATTGTAATAAAGGGGATAGCAATAGGACAGATTGGAAAAACGATGGAAATGAAGCAAGAATTTGGGGTGCAGAGGGAGAGAGAGTCACCACTGTGGATCCAGCGGTGTCCCAGGGGACCGTCATCATAGGTGGTGGAGTTCTCCAGTGTTTGTAGTCGCTATTGGAGCAGAGTGTCCCCAAAGAGTCTGTAGTAGTCATTGGAAGTGGGTGTCCTCCTGGAGGTGTCCTTCCAGAGTCATCCTCATGGCAATGGCTCCTCTTTGTAATTACCTTTTGCCCCTTTTATAATGAGTTGGGGAGAGTATCTGTCTTCTTCATGTCATGTATTACATGTTCCTGGTGGACCAGTTTCCCTGTTCTTGCAGCCAGCTCTTCAACTGCATATTGTGTGGGATAATGGACAGCAGTTCTTCATACCAATCCTGGAGGTAATGGACAAGAGTCTTAGCTCTTTCCCACTCATCCCTTAGGCTGTGGATAGTAGAGTCCCATTTCAGCTCCTTACACCCTTCTCCCAGGTAATGGACATTGGAGTCTTATCTCAACTCCTCCAACCCATCTTTGAGAAAATTGATTGATGGAATTCCATCTCAGCTTCTCATACCAACTTTTGAGACAATGGAAAGTGGAGTCTGATTTCAGATCAGTCTCTCACAATACCACAATAAAAATAATAGCAATAAATGATAGTGTGGTATGAAAGTGATACTTAAGGGTTTGGTGTGGCTCCATCCATGAAAGATAAGTTTTCTCCTAGTACATAGGTTGTAAATATATATAAAGTCATATCTGGAAATGCTTTAAATGTTTACTGGTATCAGTTGATCTCTGCCAGTCTGCTTAACTAAATATTTAGCACCTCAAACCCAGAATTCCCAGTATGGTTGTTTACCTTTTTGTACTTGGTCTCCAAAGTTGTTGAAAATGTGTTTTTCTTCTAATTAAAGGGATTTTTGGTCTTAGATTCTCACCCCTTTTCAAAGATAGAAATAAGATTTACATGCATCAGTAGAAGGCAGAATCAGCCATTTCTGATTACATGGAGTCTCTGATCCTGTTTTTTCAAGGTCATAAGCTGCTGAACCTTATGACTTGCTGGTGGGACTGCTTTTCATCCTGTTCCTCAGTAAAACTGAGGTTAAGACAAGTTGAACCATCAGTATTTAGTCCAAAAAAATTAGTTTCAGCAGCTGTCCAAGGAAGCTCAATGGTTTGGAATGGTACAATAAGTACATTTACCATACAATGGTAAAATAGATTAGTAAATAGAGTCTATTTCATTATAGGTCTCTCCTATTTTGCATGTTTTGAGAGCTGTTTCATTGAGCAGAGTTACTGGTTTTCATCATCTCTTGTTAGGATGTCCATTTTCTGACTTTTTGCTTATCTTTAAAATTTATTTTTCTATTTAAGTAATTTCTGAAGCTGTTCTTTTCTATTAGACCTAGACATAATAATGATTGGTATGTGAGACTTCCAAGTTTTTTGCGTACACTTAGTTTGTTCTGTGAGATTATAGGTGTTTAAGAATTCCTGTCATCAATATGTGGGGTGACTGAGTTTTCACAGAGGATCATAAATAACCTGATGTAGTGTTATGGAAGAAATGCTTGATCAGAGAACTGTCTTCCCTCCACAGGGACTTATCTCTTTTTCTTCTTCCAGCTTTTTCTTTCTTGTGAAAAAATAAGCAAGCTGTTCTATGAACAGTGCATGTGGTAAACTCTGGTTTTCTATGAATCTTTCCCTTTGTTTCCTAAATCCTGTCTGCTGATCCCAGCTCTCCCATATCCTTACGACACCTGCATTTGGGAAGAGACAGCAGAACTGTGACTAGTCAGGATCCACACAGGTGCTGCTGTCCAGTCAGTACATGGTGACTGGTGATTACCCAGTTGAGCAGTGACATAAAGTACAAACTTAGTGTTTGCTGCTTTTTCAGTAGTGGTACAACTTAGCTACTGCTACTGACTTAACATGGTTAATGAAAACTCCGACTATTGCTTGTTTCTATTCACTTTGTTGCAGTTTTGCTATTCTGGGCTTTGTTCTACTGCTTCCTCTATTTAACTCCTTTGTTTTGCTGGGGCTTGTCACATGTTATGGGCTACTTAAGAAAGCTCCTGTTCTTATATGTCAGAGTTGGCTTCTCATTTTGATATTAGCTTGTCTCTTAGTTATTTTTACTTCTTTCAGTGAAAGTAACTACTTATATTTACAAAGACAGCTAAGTATGAAGATGCTTGGAGGAAAGAAATTACAAGGATGGTATGAAGAGAGTGATAGTGCAGTGGAGTTAAACAAAAAGTAATGTTGGAAAGAGGAAATTTCGTAGTGATATCTACTTCATCTTCAAGTAATGTTGTGAGGGAAGTAGTGGAAACAATGGGCAAAATACATTTTGGGAAAGTGCTTTTTGGGAGAGTCCTAGACTGTGAGGATTATGGTCCAATTACCACATATGTTTCATCTCTGAGTTTTATGGTTAAAACCAGAAAAAGTATGACCCGAGGCAGCTTTACTTCCCCATTTTCTACATAATTATCTGGAAGTTTCTGTCCAAAATGTGAAAGTAATTGGAGGCACACAGTTATAGTAGGAGGAAATGGGGAAAGAATTGTGGAAAGATAAGAGAAAAGCTACATTTTACAGCACAGTCATATGTTAATAATTCAAGGAAGCACTGCTCTTTTTTTGCCTTTTTTTTTTTTTCCTTTTTTTTTTGCTATGAATTCCCAGATATCAGCTACCCTTTTCTTACTGACTATGTAAGTCTGGGACTTATGCAGTTGTTAACATGGTGTAGGTAATATGGAAGTGGCTGTATTGAGTGAGGCCAGAACTCTTTTTAGCCTGGTTGTTCATTCCTGAGAGGGACCAGCGGTGCAAGCATAAGGATGAGTGCCACACACACTGAGTCAGCAGTGAAGGGCGAAGAACAGAGTGGTTAGTTTCTGCAGGTGATTCATGTCTTCCTGCAACCGGTCAAGATCCTGCTGCCTGCTGCATGTCAGTCATGGAGGGCTGAGCACGGGGGAGAACCAAACCAACAGAAGTCTTTAAAAACAGAACTTCCTACTATCATTTCTCATACAACTTTCAAATACTGTCTAGGGAGGTGGGAAATTATATGCAGACAGCAAAGGCAGAAGAGGAGGGTCCTTTCAGTACTAAAGGAAGCACGTACATGCTGAAGGTGGCTTCAGACTTAAACCTGAAACTGTGAATTGGTGGATTTCAGAACTTGTTCTGCAGTTCAAGGCTTTGAGAACTCTGGGTGTAACAAAGTGCAGCGAACAGGAACACAAGTTATTAAAAACAAGTTACTAAGTAAATGGAATACTGTGTATTTGGTATCAAGATATTGTATCGAAAAAGAAGCTTCTCATTATGGTATACTCTATAACTGTGTAGCTTCTAAAATGGTAATAGAAAATAGGTTATAATTACACTATGTCTTACCTAAATATTTCATTATGTTCTCTAGAACTACTCACAAACTAGTCTAGAAAATGAGGTGTGTTACAAGCAGAATCTATGTTTAGGTGTTATTTGCTGAAACACAGTTTGCTGATACTGTAACCAGTCTAATCTGTTTGTTTTTTGCTTTCAACCTTGTTTTCGTAGGATTTTTGGCTTCTTGGAGAAACAATAGAAAATGCAAAACGAAATAATAAAGCCTGCTAAGTACTTCTCGGAAGTGGAGAAGAGTGTGCTGCTTGCATTAGTTGAAAAATACAAATACGTGCTTGAGTGTAAAAAAAGTGATGCAAGAACTATTGCTCTGAAGCAACGTACCTGGCAAGCACTAGCTCATGAATACAATTCACAGCCCAGTGTATCACTGCGAGACTTCAAACAGCTAAAGAAATGCTGGGAAAATATCAAGGCACGGACAAAAAAGATAATGGCACATGAAAGGCGGGAGAAGGTAAAAAGAAGTGTTAGTCCACTTATAAGTTCTCACATCATAGGGAAAGAGAAGATTGCCAGCATAATGCCTGAGCAAATGTACTTTTTGCAGAGCCCACCAGAAGATTCTGAATATCAGCCTGATGCTTCTAGTCAAGGTATAAATGTTACTGTAATGTTGCAAGTAGTATTGTTTTCTATGTGATTTTGCCATGGATTTGCTTTCAGCAGTCTAAATCTCTCCACTTAGCTGCAACTGCTGGTTATAGAAAAGTAATTTCAGAGCTATGATATTACAAGACTATTTCCCTAGGCCCCCAGGAGTTAAACTGAGGGTTTACTCAATTCTTTTTCATCAGTTTTTGACATATAGACTCAACTAGGTTGGAAATGACCTTTAAGGTCATGAAAGTCAAACCATTCCCCCAGCACTGCCAAGGCCACCACTAAACTATGTCACTACGCACCTTATCTACACCGTTTTTGAACACAGCCTTTTCCAATGCCCGAACACCCTTTTCAGTAAAGAAATTTTTCTTAATATCCAATCTAAACCTCCCACGGCACAGCTTGAGGCTGTTTCCTCTTATCCTCTCACTTGTTATTTGGGAGAAGGGACTCACCCCCACCTTACTACAGTCTCCTTTCAGGTAGTTGTAGATGGCGATAGTCCTCCCTGAGCCTTCTCCAGACTAATCAACCCCAGTTCCCTCAGCCACTCCTCATCAGACTTGCACTGCATCTCCCTTCAGCAGGGAAGCAACAAAGGACCAACCGACTCCGGCATTTCCTTGCACCTGGGGAAGAGAGAAGCCCGCCTGCTCCAGGTGGGGTAGCAGGGACTCGCTGCGCCCTGCAGGCAGACAGGACTGCGGTACTCACGGGTGGGGACGCCACTGTCCATCTACAGGGTATAGAGGGTGAGGTCTGGTGCTGAGTCGGTCCACGTGTACAGCAGGCATGCCGGCAGTGTGGCGGCCCCACTCCTGCCCAGCCCCACCAGCAGTCTGCCGGCTGCCCTGCACAGCTTCACCTGCATCGCGGGCAGGTGAATGATGCACATTGAGCTCCCTCTAGGTCTTCCTCCCTTTGTTTTCCAGGACGTTTAGAATTCGTAGAGCCATATTTCACACTGCAGTCCACATTGGGGAATGGGCTTTCTAAACGAGGTCAGACTACAGTCTTCTTTGTTTGGCGAGCACACAGAGAAGGAATAATCCAAAACCAGAAAAGGAGGGTGGCTACAGTGGTTCCTCACAAACTTTTTATGTCAGGATTGCGCACAGAAGGCTGTCTTTGCTTAAAAGACAATGGTAACTACATTGGTAGATAACTTTCTTATAACCTCCCTTTCATAATTGTATTTACCATAAGTAGCCATCAGGATTTGTAAAGGAATGTATTTTGAGACCCTTATTGGCAATGGTAACTTTTTTATTCTATGAGTTGTTTCTTTCATTTCAGAGGAATTGTTAGAACTGTCACAAAGTTAGAAAAGTGTAATTTTTTCCTAAAAAATATTCACCACTGTGTTTGCAACATGTGCAGTAGTGGTAAGGAAGGAATAAGTAGTATTCTTCCTCATATTCCCTCAGCCTCTTGCTATTCATGTTAATAACAGTTTTTTACCTGACACTCAGATCTTTCGTGAAAGATCTGAGTCACAGATTTAGCTTAAACAGCTGCCTTAAGCTTCAGCTCCAGGCTCAACCACCTAAATTTAGGAGTTCACTTATAAATGTCTATGTTCCCTTTAGTATTCTGAGCTCCTGTTACAGCCATGGGTGGAGGCCTATCAACGGAGCCCAGAGTGGTTCAGTTCAGACCACTATGCCCTTAGTATTCTGTAACAGAACCGCATTATGTAGTGACTCCTGTACTATGGCACAGAAGCACAAAGTTTAGATGCATACACCAATAACTATGCTATCACAAGCTTGTGTTTCTTGAGGGAGGAGGAAAAACTAAAATGCTTTTTCATCTTCTGTTTTGCAGAGTCATTTGTTGTCTCAAATAGAGAACTTTGTGATGAAGACAAAGAGCTGGTACATTTCCCAGTATGTGAAGGTACCTCGCAATCTGAGCCTTCATGCTCTGATATCAGAATAGCAGCAGATAAGAACTACAGAAGTAAAGCATCTCAGGAAAGTGCTCTGAAAAAGATGCATGAGGAAGAACATCATCAGCAAATGTCAATTTTGCAACTACAGTTAATCCAAATGAATGAAGTTCATGTCGCAAAAATACAGCAAATAGAAAGAGAGTGTGAGATGGCTGAAGAAGAACACAGGATAAAAATGGAAGTGCTAAATAAAAAGAAAATGTATTGGGAGAGAAAACTGCAGACCATCACAAAAGAATGGCCTGTATCATCTTTTAACAGACCCTTTCCTAATTCACCTTAGAACATAAAGAGGCAGAGAGTCAGCCTGATTGAGCACATTAATGAGTAATGCACACTGGAAAGAGGGTTTTTTAATGTGAATGTACTGTGAGTGACAGGATAGCTGCCTGGTTGATAGAGAGCACACTTTGACTCTTAATGTGTAGAGAAACAGTGGTAGAGTCCACCAAGGGGAAAACTAAATTGTTCATTTGTAGGTAGTTCTGAGTTGTTTGACTGTCAGACATACACAGTGTTCTAAAATGTCAACAGATTTTACCCTCTCAGAATACCTTGACATACTTTTGAAATTGAAGGTACTCTAAGTTTGCTTACATTGGGTGTTCCTGAGAAAATGTAATAACTTTAAACATGAGGTTGTAGTTTATTTTGATTTCTATCTCTTCCTGTCTACCATTTCCCAAACAAAGACAAAGGTTGGAGTTGCTCTCTGCTATTGAGACGAAAGATCATTGACAGATATTGGCTGGATTGTTATGCTGGGGTTTAGGAAAAACAAAAACCAAACTATTAATAGTTTAACACAGTTCATAGCTTATTCTTCCTAGATGTGAAAATGAAGTAAGTAGCAAAAGGACCACAGTAGTACCTGAACTCTTTGCTTATGAAGAACAGTAATATTTTCCAGCTGGCTGGCTGATTGAGAGAATGGTTGTGGACTGGCCCTCCAGTTGGTTGAGCCTTGACCCATAAGAAGTTGGAATGAAGGTGACTTCTTCCTCAAAAGCCATTGTGCTTGTCCTTTCTTTTCCAGACCCATCCTGTATTCAAGTAGAATATCAAATTAGGAGAGTCTCAAGCTGCTGCCAGTCCTGTGTGCTTTCCACCTGGAGTCATTCTGAGGGCAAGAGCTTTTTAACAATTCATAAAGCTCTTCAAATGTAGTGAACCAGACAGTCCATTGACAAAGTCTTCCTCTGTCTCCCTTTGCAGTACTTGATGGCATAGCAGCTTCCTTGAATATTCCAACTTCTCCCTAGCTAGAAGAAAAGACTAAGACTGTCCCTCTTTTCCTTCATATGGGGTGGTAAGAACTTCAAGAGAGTCATTCTGTCTTGGAGCACCACTCTGTTCTGTTCTGTATGTTACAGTGCTGTGTTTCTTGCTTTTGCTGTCAGTGAGGGATTATAGACATAGAATCATAGAATAGTTAGGGGTGGAAAGGACCTTAAGATCATCTAGTTCCAACCCCTTGCCATTGGCGGTGACACCACACCATAAACCATGTCACCCAAGACTCCATCCAGCCTGGCCTTGAACTCTGCTAGGGATGGAGCATTCACAACTTCCCTGGACAACCCATTCCAGTGCCTCACCACCCTCACAGTAAAGAACTTTTTCCCTATATCTAACCTCTACTTCCCCTGTTTAAGTTTAAACCCATTACTTCTTGTCCTATCACTACAATCCCTAATGAAGAGTCCCTCCCCAGCATCCCTATAGGCCCCCTTCAGATACTTGAAGGCTGCTGTGAGGTCTCCACGCAGCCTTCTCTTCTCCAGGCTCAACAGCCCCAACTTTCTCATCCTATCTTCATACGGAAGATGCTTCAGTCCCCTGATCATCCTCGTGGCCCTCCTCTGGACTTGCTCCAACAGTTCCATGTCCTTTTTATGTTGGAGGCACCAGAACTGCATACAGTCTGCAAGTGGGGTCTCATAAGAGCAGAGTAGAGGGGCAGGATCACCTCCCTCGACCTGCTGGTCACGCTCCTTTTGATCCAGCCCAGGACACAGTTGGCTTTCTGGGCTGCAAGAGCACGCAGCCAACTCATGTTCATTTTTTCATCAACCAACACCCCCAAGTCCTTCTCTGCAGGGCTGCTCTGAACCTCTTCTCTGCCCAACCTGTAAGCGTGTCTGGGATTGCCCTGACCCAGGTGTAGGGCCTTGCACTTGGTTTGGTTGAACATCATGATGCTGGCATTGGCCCTCCTCACAAGCGTGTCAAGGCTCCTTTGATTGGACCTTACACATGATTTGTATGAAAACATTCACATTAAGGTCCTCACAGAGTCTGGGGCCCAGAATAAGAGATGGTATGAAAGCACAAATACAGATAATCCTTCCCCAGACAATCATTTAGTGTAGTGGGGCAAGGGTTAAGAAAACACAAAATTCGGAATTCCGAAAAGATTCGTAAAACCGTCTGACTTGTGAAAAGCTGTTTTACAGGAAGGTGTACAACAGCCATTTGAAGCAGTGAGAAAAATGAGCAAAAATGTTAATTGAAAAACCTGAGTATCCCATTATTCAATAAAGTATTTTCAGATCATGATTCATGTGAGCAAGTCCGTACCGTAAGCAACATATTCAGATTGGAGTATATTACAAAGCATTTTATTCCCAATTACACTCCCATCTTTTCCCTGGACGTTCTTTCTGATGGAGTGAATTTCTTTTGGTATTGGGGTTTGGGTTTGGTCTGGGTTTTTTTCTCCCTGTGTTTCTTTTTCTTGAACCTCTTTCCCTGCTGGTAATTCATCTTTGCAAGCACTGCCGTTTACAGCCACAGTATTCACTGTGGTTGACACTTGTACGGTTGTTCCCTTCAACATGCTAACACCAGCAATTGCAATTGGGGTGATTTATTACAACTTCCTTTATATGACAGAGAAAAGAATTCACAGAGCTGCAGCAAGATCAGAAAAATAGGCCGTGTATGAAACCTGAAGACAGATCTTTTTGACAGCAAACTCAGTTTTCTTATAAACTGGCTGCTTGAAGGAAGCACAGAACTTCCAAAGAAGGATGTCGTTATGGACACTTTTTTCCCGCTGAATGGAAATGCTATTGGAAGGTATAGTAACAGTAGAGGCAAAAAAAAAGTAAGCTGGAGTGAGGATCTTTTTGTTCTGAAGTTGTATTCTGTGGTCTGGAAGATGAGTCAGTTGTTTGAGTGGTTATGACAATTGTTGAAACACCATTCAGAAAAAAAGGAAAGACATTTGTCTTAACCAGTGATGGGATTCCTTCCACACTGCTTCTAAGTGAAAGTAGTTTGGATCTATGAAATTGAAGCCATCAGTGTTACGGTGTCAAAAAGTGATGAACGGAGACAATTTCAGCACTGTGAAGAGAGCAAAAACAGAGACCATCTGGGTCCAGATAGCCCTGTGAGAAGGTATGAAATATCCAGGGAGAATCTCATTAAATGAGAGATAAAGGTAGTTTTGACTCCTGAAAGTTGCTCATGAAAGATTGTTTTATTTTTTTATTAAAAAATAATTTTTAATGTGCATGTTTTCAGACTGTACTAAGTGGACAATGCCTTGCATTTTGGTATATATTCTATTCTGAGACCAGAAGTTACAATTCTTAGGCTGAACAACAGACCCTTTTAATTCAGCTTCTATTTGAAAGAAAGAAGATCACAGGAGGAAAATCGGAGCCAAGATGAAGACATGAAAGAGAGAATGATCAGTACATGAGTAAAGGAAGAATGGGAATGTCACATCTAAAACAAACAGCACAAGATGCTTTTGTGGTACAGGTGATGGATGACTTACTCGTGACACAGGCTGTGCTTTCCCAACTGTGGTTGACTTTTGTTTGCTGTAAGGTTGGGTGACAGACACAGAAAAATGTAAAAGATCAGCAAGATGAAGTAATATGTCTCCTTGTCAGGCTTTAATTTCTCCATCTATCGGCTTTATGAAATGTTTGGTGTGGTAGAGTTTAAATGACTTGACAAATGTGGCTTTTACCATTTATTAGTTTTGCAATTATTTCCTCCAGTATTAAGATTTATCTTTCCTTTTGTTTGACTTTTCTTATATGTAATATAACCTTCTCAGACAATATGTCCATTTGTTCCTCTCCCTGTTTTCTAGCTTACATCATTCAAATACTTTCACATAATTGTTTTCCTTTTAAACCATTTTCCCACAGATAAACTACAGCAGTATTTTAAGAAGAACATGTCTGTTCTTCTTCTCTGGACTTGTTATACAAGTTGTTGGCAAGAATGAATTTAAAAGATGGATTGGGCAAAATGATCCCTGCTTAAGTCTGTAAGAAAAAATATGTACCAGAAATATAGTGGCCATTGTTCTCAGCCTCTATGTGTTTATGAAGAGAAACTATCACCTTCTAGGCAAGGTGTGGGAAATTCCTTTATGCTTCCCAAATTGACATGTGCCTGGCTCCAAGTGTTGTCTCTCCTTGGAGATCATCTATCTTGTTATCTGGTATAATCTTTTGTATTGATTTTTTCACTCCTGTATTTCTTGCTTCTGTCTGTTTTTACCCTCTTTTTTAAACCAGCAATATGAGCAGGGGATTTCAGCCAGAGCTATGTGTTTTGCTCTTTCCTTTCTCTTGCCCAGAATGCCTGTATCACAATATTTGAGCATGAAATGGGTGCTCCTCAGTCATCATCTTCCCCTTCCACAGAAAACGTGGTTAGTTAGCCTTTCCTACACAGCTGCCCATATATTCTGGTTTCAGCGCACAGACTAGGAAATGTATTAGAGGAGTTTGGAGAAAGGTTAGTATAGGGAAAGGTCTATATAGAGAAAAGCACTTTCTCTGTTCCAGCTCCATGTATTCTGGGAGGATATCCTGTGACCACAAAGTCATACATCAGGACCAGAGCTAATTCATAAATCCCTAGGTTCTGCAGAGGTTATGTCTGGGGTTTCTTGATAACAAAGTTCCTTCTTTCTAGGTAGTATAAGAGTCTCAGTGTAAGATTTGCACACACATTTCCTCAAATCTACATCTTTCAGCACCCAGACTGCTCTATCGCAGGAGCAAGGGATCTTGCTGCTTGCCATAATCCTCTCTGTGATGCTCCTTCGTACCCTGTAGAGATGTGTTTAGCCAGGGCTGAAAGACAGCCCCACTGGCCAGCCATTGCTCAGCAGCAGTTCTCACAGAGCAGGTGAAGCTGCTGCAACAAGAGAAAGAAGGGTGGTTCAGGGCTACCCTTTTCTGAGTCATATCACGCATAGTGCAGCTGAGGATGTTGTTCTGAGTCTTGTTTAACAATCATCTATCTTTGTGTGTTTCCAATACCAAATTTTATCAGTCTCCCAAGGATTTGTACAATTACATAGGTGTTTCTTAATGTTCTTTGTCAGACTTTTGGTTTTGCCAGTTATCGTTAGGGTGCCTTTTGCAATGTGTCCTCTTCCTTCTTCCCCACTTGCATTATAATGCTTCCAGTTTAATTCTGGGTCCATATAGTCACAGTCTACAGGTTGTACATAGTCCATACAACTCCACATTCATGCAGTATCATATTTTCAGGTATTTTTCTCATGAGGACATTGAAATTATTACGCATTTATGTACTGTTACTTGGGGGGGGGGGTAGGGAAATTAGATGTGAATCTTAAAATAACATTTTTCACAAGTAGTCCTATGATTTCATACTTTGAGCCACCTTGTTCGAAGCTGGTTTTGTAAGACTGATGTATCGTAGTGTTCATAAGGTAATTGCCTGTCTTTTCACTTTATTTTTGTTTCTTCACAAAGCAGCTGACTGTAAACCCACACATTATCACTCTTCCTGAGCTCTGTCTCTAGTTAGATATTCAAAAATGTTTCCATGCAAATTAAGTACTAATGTGTACTAAAATTAATACAGCCAGGCTAATGAAATAAACCAAGTAATGAGATGATAGGATAATACGCAGTGACTGTTAATTTAATCTAATAAACATTACAGAGGACAGCTCTCTACATTTGTTTTAAAGAAAGTAAACTGTTTGTTGCCATATATAAGAATAGGAAAAGTATATATTTTTACAATGAAAGCTAGCAGCGATCTCTGTTTCCAGTATCCCAGATTAACTTCTGTGCTGCTGATTTACAAGGGATTTTGCTTCTTAGATATCTTCTAATTTATATTTTTTGTTTGGTAATGGAATTAGTTAAAATAGCCTTGATTCCTTTCTATGTAAAGAAAGTGCACACAGAAATGAGGACAGATTTCTGGGCCTAAACCAAGAGCAATGAAATAGAAACATCCTAGCTGTAGCTCTGAACATTTTACTATTCTGATGGTGAAGGGATTAAGCATCCCACAACATCATCAGTCATGTTAATAACACTGAACAAATTGAAAAGGCTGGTGTGGTTTTCAAAGTGAGTCAGAAGTGAAGACAGCTCTTAGCTGTCCCAAGAAGTCACGTATGGCAAACAATCCCCCACATGGCTTTCACCTTCCCTGAATGCTCCTTCCTTTGAGACATGTCTGTAATACCCTTTACAGCTCTAAGTGCCTGACAATAAGAAAAGTAGCTGTGTCAAGTAGGAATCCTGCCAGTTATTAGGCCTCACTCTTTATTACACTGAAGTTGGACAATTATCTGAGACTGCATTATTCAGACACGCATGCAATGCACCGAGGAAAGGCACGTGAAATTCGTCCAGCACATAGTCGGCCAAATGGCGTAGTCTACACAGCAAGGAAAAAGAAAGGTTTTCCACCACATGTCTGGGGGTTATAAAGCTGTTACATTCGTGAGGGCATGCGGATGCATGTAACTGGATGGTCAACCTCTTTAGCAGTAAGACTCAGAAAGTGTTTTTGCTTGATTTTCTAATTCATCCTAGTCTGGATTTCCCAATCTGTCAAAACAGCTGCAAGACAAAAACAACAGGGAAAATAAATAAATAAATAAGCAGTCAGAATAGCCAGAATCAATCTGTTGCCTTCCTGATGAAGAGCTGACTAGATAAAAAGCTTCACTACATGTATCTATATGTATTTAAATATAGAGAAATAACTCTAATGTAATAGAGATAAAGTTTTTTAGATTGTCCCTCTTTAATTTATGTGGATTATGGGGCTTTTTTAATGTTGATTGAGATTGTTTTCCTTTTGTTAGTCCAGCTGCAGAATACTTGTGTGATTCAGTTTCTGAAAAAATGTTACAGCACCTCATTAATCAAATTTGTTTGGCAAGAGAGTAGAAATAGGTTTGTATTTAGCACAACTTGAGATTGGTTGTACTCCACAAGTCTTCAGATATTTCTTCTCAGATATAAGAGGCTGTATTTGGACAGCCCTGAATCTGGAACTAGCATTATACACCAATTTAGTACGAATTCATTATTTATGTGGCACTAACAAGGTGACTTATAAGCTGCTCAAGCTCTGTTATTTGGTGACATACAAATCCTTTCCCTTTTCTTAGAATTATGCCCTGAAATTATGTACTAAGCCACAAATGGACCAGCTGAATCACCCATATAAATTTCTGTCACGCATTCTGTATTACAGAATAATGAGGGGGCGAAAGCTCCTGTTCCTGTTTAATTGTGTAATTTTGAAGTTTTGACCTGTTACTCTCACTAAAGCTTTGCTAAAATCTTGTTTTGTTCTGTTAGACACCTATGTGCTCCCACAGAACCGTCCTTCAACCCAATGAGATGTGTGGCTCTATAGCTTTTGGATACCAAGTCTATGGACTATAAGAAGTTGGAATTGATACACACACGATAAATACTATTTATGTGAAATAGATCTTGTAAATGCTCTCGCATACTGAGACTCTGAAAAGTCCAAGTTAGGAGCTGATGTGATGGATTTGGTATTTAAACTGGGGCAGGGATTTTGGCAGGCTGGGAGTTATCAGTGCTGACCTAACAAGAGAGGTTCAGCCTCTGCTTAAGAAACAATAATGTCCAATCCAAATATTGCCTTACCTCCAAGTTTCCATCTAAAATGAAGTGTAATGAGAAGTCATTGCCAAATAAAGCATCATTAGTTTCCAAAATGCAGTTGTTTTGCTTTCAGTTACTGGCTTGCATGAATGCTTTGAGGCTAGACTGAGCTTTATCTTGCACTCTGTTGGTGGCTGATAACACTTGAAGAAGACTTCCCATACTGATTCTGTCCTGTTTCTCTTGAGTGCAATATTCCTACGTGGATGCACTGAGCCATGCAGTGATGCCAGTCAGACCATGGAGAGGGTGTCTTCTCAAGTTGTCTGGCACTGACCTGTTGCAACTTTCCTAATTCTGAAATCAGTGATGGTGGATAAATTTGAATAAAAAATGAGGGGCTTTGGCCAGCGGGAACAACCATCATTGCTAACTGTGTCACTGAGGTGCCTTATCATACTGATAAGGTGACAAATTTAGAGGTATAATCAATGAACAATTGCAACAGTACTTTGTCTTAACAAATTACAACATTGTCTTCTGGGGTAAATCTTGCTTTTACTCCTTCTGCAGACTGATACATTTATTGCTTGCTTCCAGTTTATACTTCCACAACCCCACTGAAATGTTGCCACGTGCTTGAGAGACAAGTGTCAGTCTCTGTTCTCATTCTGCTCCAGATACCTCAGCTACCAGCACTGCTTCTGTAAATCCATCACGAGCGCACTGTCAGAGTGCCAGCCTGGGAAAATCACTCATGGGAAAAGACTGGTTTAAACCTAAGCCCTTCCATTACACACAGCACAGATACAGGTGACTCAAGTCCTGTCACACATTAAACTCAAGCACACATCCTATCATGACTTCAACCACAAGTATGGACATAGTAACAGCAGTGAAGCACTTTGAAAATCTGTAAAAATTACTTTGGGTGATAAGAAATGGATTTTTTTTTTTATTGTTATATATTAAAGTCTTCCAAATTATGGACCAGGTTAAAATGATTCCCTGTCAGTGCTGAGCTACCAAGAGCAATAAATAAACGCAACTTCACAGCCTGGTAGATTCAGTTCTTGGTTAGGATTTAGTTAACTGGCACTGTTGATAAATCACACAGGCATGGTCTCACCTTTCTTCCTCATAAAATCTTTGCTGCTCCCATCAAATCAGTTCACATTCTTAATTAAAAAAAATAAAGCCAATTACGTTAATCAATCTCGTTAGACACGTACATAAATTCAACCAAAATAATAATATAATGTTTTTTTCTGATATTTTGTATTTGCAGCCATATGTGAGCTTCTGTGTTTATTTATATTTTCCACTTTTTTTTTTTTTTTTCCCTGAAGAATCTAAACTTTAAACAATGAGAAATCTGACCTTCAGCTTTTCAAGAGGCAGATGTCCTGACATGTTGGATTGGTATCAGAAAAAGTTCTGGTAATCCATAAATGCAAATACAGAGGTATTCCATTCTATTCTACTTTCCAAAGAACTAGAAAGCATAGCCCTAAGCATACCTTTCTTTCTGTAGCTGTGTTTCTGAACTTCCAGGCACAAGATGTACAATCTCTTTTACCACCAACTAGCATCCAGCAGCACAAGTGTAGTTGCAGGGCCTGTTTTTCAGAGGTACTGACCTACTGTCTTCAGCAGGGGTCGTGGCAAGTCAGGACTTTGGGGCAAAATGGGCTCTAGAAACCATGGATGGGATTTTTAACAAGGCACGTTGGTTACGCATTCCAATCCAACCAATTACCAAAGTATTGGAGCCACACTTCCCTTGGGCATCTTCAGTATTTTCAACCTATGGAACTAGGAGGGGAAAAATTAGATTTTGCTCATCAAGAGCAATCACGTAATGGTTTTCTTTAACATCTTTTCTTCCTGTGATTTTTGAGTGACTCCTATTGCTAAGCGAGTGAGATCATTTCCAAAATTTCATGCAATTTAAACAGAATTATTTTTACACTACCCAAGAAGCAAAAACACTTGAAGACATAATTTGTTTCCAAATGCGTTATTGCTGTCTCTGCTGGTGCAACCATCTTGTTGTACCAACGTGGCACATCATGTTGGTCATGTTTTGAGAAGTCTCACTGGCCGGGTTTTTAAAAGTCTTATCTTTCCAATGGGAAAAAGTGACTTCCACTTAAATTTGGCAATGACTCAGGGTATTAAGTGAGATTGTTCTGTGAGGTTCTCTCTCTATTATTGCTTTCTCTTATACAGCGGAATCTTCCCCTATTTTGCATGTATATTCTGCCAGTACTGGAATTTAACTTGAATTCCTTTGGTCAAGGAGACTGCAAGGATCCTCTGAAAACTTCTGAAAGTGGTAATCTTTCCATGTGTGTTCAGGGGGCTCAGGACCAGTGCAGTCTAAATGTGGAGGCACTGAAAATTGGATCTCAAATTTGTTGCCAGCACAAGAGCTTGAGGATCTCAAGGAGACACTTGGAGCTAGGCACCCCTCTTTATCATTCTTGTATAAATGGTCAAATAATTGGGAATCCATTCTTTCTTTACACTGTGTTGTATTTATTATGTGGCATTAGATTCTCTTGTATTTCAACAACATATAAATTTACATGGTGCTGTGTTTGTGCTTATAGTCAGCATCTAAAACAGAACAAGCAATTCAGTACTGGCTATTTATCATAAAATACTTGAAAATGTACACACTCCTTATGATACTAAATATTTTATTGGAGTATTTAGATGTTATCTCGAGTAGTCTTTGCCTTTTATTAGCAACAGTTTCTGGGTAATTACACTAAAAACTGTATATTATCTAAGGTCCCCTTTTTAGCCAAATGGTAGCTTCTAGGCTCCTCTGATTTTACTACCATGGAGTCAGGCTCAGTTATCTCACATGCTGTAAAGTGCTGGGTTAGTATTTTAGTGCCTCAAACACTACGAAAGGTGGTTCTGACTTGCACACAAGCAGCTTCTGGAATTGCACCTTCAAATAGGCTTTTTTTTCATTACTGTTGTTTTTAATTGATAAATAATGCCCACATTATAGTTTGACTCTCTAAGGAGCTCACAGTTTGTCTAAGTCCTTGGTAATGCGATGAATGAGGTTTTCATTATCTTTACTGTGTAGCTAATTTTCATGCAAATTCTTTGGTTTTCCTACAGAAACAGTGAGTAAAGGGAGACAAAAGTAGGGTCCTAAAATGTATACTTTCTAATGGTAGGAGATGTGTGAAATACAGCCAAAAGTACCACTGGAGGAAGAGATCCAATAATTGTCAAAGTGAGGGGAATCTACTGTATGTCTGAAACTCACAGCATCTGTAACAAAGATGACTCACTGTGCATTTTAGTGCCTTTTCTCTTGTAAAACGTTTAATCATGAATTACTAAACATGAATAATTAATAATTAATAATTTCTGAGAAAATGTATCTAAATATTGTTAATAGGATCTGTGTATTCACAGAAAAGTCAATAAATCATCAGCTATTGTTATGCATTAATTAGATGAGATTTTTAGCCTTCATTCTTTCAGTTGTTTTCAAATAGTGCCATGTAATTTGCGCACAATAATGCTATTTCTGTGTTTTAAACTAAACGCCACTCAACCACACATAACAGAGTAAGCCTTTTCAGTTGTACTGTCAGATTTTGTGAGAGAATGTGCTATTTGTGTGACCTGTTGTACATACTCTTCACAGTTTTATATTCTGACTGATTAATGTTGTTATAGTCATTGGTTCCTCTGAAGTGTTCATCCTGTAGGTCTATTGGGTAGATCAGGTTTGAACCTGAGGTAAGCACTAGCAGTTTGCTTTTGGACAGCCTCTGTCACAGGCACTGATGGGCAATAAAAATATTTGAGTTCCTGTTAAGAGTATTTTAATGATACTGGTTCAGATTCTTTGTGGAATCTTTGTATACAATGTCCTTCAATGGATTTTTCTTGCATAAATCTGTCCAAGATCTTTCTGAACCTGTGTAAGCTATCAGTAAATGTGTTCCACAGCTGAGATACATGTAGAGTGAAGAAATACCTTCTTTTATTTGTTCTGAGATCAATTTCTGCTGGTTTAGCTTGCTGCCCTATTTCTCCATGTAAAACATTGAGTTAGAAACTCATAGATCTTAAGAAGGGTTCAAAACAGATAAGGGTTAGAATAGCTCATTCAGCTGGTTTCTCTTACATCAACATAAGGTTGCTTTTTAATTGCTATATAAAAATACCTGTTAATTTCTTCCAGTGCATTTGATCAGAAGTTAACAAATGACATCTGAAAGGAAAAAAGAAGGGGTAGCATAATTACACGTAAAAGTAGGGATGGAACTTCACTTTTAGAGTTTTCAAGCAGCCACTTTTCACTTCAAGATAAGGTTGCTTCTTTTCTTTGATAACTCATTTTCAGTAGGAAAGAATAGTTCTACCAAGTTAAAAAAGTCTTTGTGCTAGATGGTTGCTTTTGGCCAGCAAGATGCTCCTGAAATCATTTAATCTTCCTGAAGACTTCCAGAATGGGACTACAGGACAGTGGAAGACATACACCTGAAGGCTCCTGTCTGAAACTTTACTTTTGCCACAGCTGATTCCTGACCAGAAATAACAAGAATTGTGATAAAAGAGGTAAATCACTGATAAAAACCACATGCACATTGATAAACACTTCAGTCTAGTGTGATTTATGAAAAAGAAAGAGTCCAAATTAAATGATCTAAAACCTGCTTAACTGACAGATATGAAACTGCATGAGAAGCAGTTGTTGGTCAAAGCTTTGTCTATAGATATTACACAGGCATTGGTAGCAGGAATAATCTTGAAGGAAATGTGCAAGTCATCACTCTCATTTACAGTTAGTACCAAGTTTGCCAGAAGGGTAGTGATAAGGCAGAGATACGACATGGCCTGGCTTATTTTATGGAATGGGACAGTTCACAAAAACACCTAAATGCAAATACAGATCTTTGTATTTGGAACTGAAGCAAAGAGGCCTGAAGGGAGGAGCAATCACCCCCAAGCAGCCGTGCTTCTGGATTACCAGGGCATGGGCTCCTGAGGGCATGTGCCTGCAAAGAGGATTAAAGTGAAATAGGGATGGTGACAAGAGATGAAAGTGATACCTCTCCTCGTAGCCCTGGGGAATCCAACAGGAAAACACAGTTGGACCTCATGCTTATGCTTTACACCAATGTTAAAACTGAATAGGTAAGAGTGCTGATATAAGCCATAAAGTGGTAAGTAGGAGAGGATTTCTTGTACCAGCCATCTTAATGGGAGCAGTCTTTGGCCTGTAAATAAGAATTTGGTAAAGAGACATGATCTGAGCGCATAAGAATTCCCCTTAGGATGAAGATGCAGAAGGGCGTTTTAATGGAAAAGAAAAGCGCTCTAGCAGAGTCAGCCTGAGATTTAGCAGTACAAACAGTAATGGGTGATCAGCTGCTGGGACAAGAGCCACCGCAGGTGACTGTGGCTGGTGACTAGGGCTGCTTCTCGCTTCGAGACCAGCTGCCCTTCTCACTCAGTTACGGACATTCAGAGGCAGCGGGTGGCGGAGGACGAAACGCGGGCCCCGGGGGACATCCAGGACCGCGGGACACCCCGGGCCGTGCCCGGTCCCTCCAGCGGGCGGCAGCCGCGAGCCGCGGGCCAGGGCCGCCGGGGGCAGCCGGCATCGGGGCTCCCCTCAGCCAGCAGCCGCTTTCGGCGGGAGAAGGCGGGTCCTCGCTGAGGGGCAGGAGGGTGCCCGGGCTCGCCGGTCTCCGGGGAAGAGCGGGGCGGCTGCAAGTCCCCAGCGGGAAACCTCAGTGAGAGCGGCCCGTTCTCCCGCCTGCCAGACCCGCCGTCGGGAGCTGGGGAAGACCCCCAGGACCACCCCGGCATCGAACTGTCCACGGAGGTGGCTTCAGAGCGGAGACGGGATGGTGGGGTGGGGTCGGTGGTGTTGATCCCTTGGGGATCAAGCCACTGTACCCTCAGGGACCAGGAGCTTGCGGCTGAGGTGTGGGGAAGGTGGCCGACGCCTGTGGGTTTCCATGGTGGCCTGAGGCCCCCCGGAACGCTGGCCTGGTGTCACGGACGGTACTGGTTTAAAATTAATTTCCTTGCGAGTGTTAGAAGTCAAGCCAACATCTTTATTTCGTTTCAGCCTAAGCCAGTGGGGGACTGGTTTATACTGAAAGAAAATCAATTACTTTCCTGAAGAAATCAGCGTTACATACGGCCTATATATAGACCATTGTACTTGGTTTATAAGCCAAGTGAGAGTGAGCAGGGCTTTCCAAATCCTTTGGCTACTCCCCCACCAGCCTAAATTCTAGACTTTTGCAGTTTTAACACACAAATGCAGGACAAGGGAAGCACATTGCAGTTGAAATCCTCACGTATTTCAGCCTGCAGAAGTGTTCCCGTTGATACCAGGAAATCCCTATAAGGGTCAGGGCATGTTCCAAACCCACAGGAGATTTTGTTAGCCTCCTCTTTGTTTCCTCCACTAGAAAGAGAAATTCCCCATATCTCCATTTCAGCCTGCTGTGCTCATTTCATTGACTGGTCGAGGAAATTCTTGGAAGTCTTCAAGCTATTTGTATTGTTAGATTATGTCTACACTAGGGAAATGGTTATAATTCAGTTGATTGATAGTAGTTGCTGTCTTACAAGAAGTTAGTAGAGAAGGCAAGCTGTGAACATATGCTGTACCTGAGTGGGGTTTCTTTAATCCCCTGGGTTGTCTCATACAGGTTTCTCCTCATTAAGCCAACGTATATGAGAAACGCCAGGTACTAACTATCATTTTTAAAATCACACCATTTTGCCAATCCAGGCAAAGCCTCAAGGAAATTCTCCCAGCTTTTGTTTATCCATGCAGTGCATAAATCTTCTAACCACTCCATTTGCCTGAGGCCACATGGGGGTTACACACTGCGCATAAGCAAGGGGAACATGCTGTAGCCTTAGGCAATCCGAATTGTTGAAAAAATTGTATGTAAACACTTATAAACAAGTTTTCAAAATCTCTATTAAATAAGCAATAAACTAATCCTTGTCATAGACAGATAGGCACCCATGTCTCAGCTATTTAAGAGCAAATTGCGTAAGACATAGTGCCTGAAATACCTCAGTCTAAAAGCACCATCATTGTGTTCATGCGAAGATGAAAACAAAGACAACCAAAGACTGAGGAGGCTGATCAGCACAGATAACACTAAAATACACACCAAATAACTGAAGTTCTCATTTCTTGGCACCATTCACATTTGTTTCTAGTCTTCAAAGAAAGCATACCTGTACCTTGTCATATTGTTTCTACCTATTCAACTTCTAGGTGCTCTTGCCATGAATATTCTAAGTGACACCAGCTTAAATCACTGTTCAGAGACCCGGGAAATGAAATTATACTCTGAGAGCTCAGTGATGAGTAACTTTTTCCCACTCCCAAGCTGAGAGCTAAACAAAAGGGCTCTAGACGTACACATTTTCTGACCCAAGGAGAGAGGCCAGGGAAAAGAAAAAAATACAGCAACATATAAACTTGGAAAACCCACTTAACTAATAGGAGAAACAGCCATGCATGGCTGGCGATCATCCTGACCCAGTCTTGACACTCAGCACTATGCAGTTGGTAATATAACCATCCTGTCCCAGTCAGTAGCTGCACCCCACTTCCAGCTTATCATTCTGGCCCGGATGTGTACTGGTGTGCTGGGAGCTAGTATTTTGGCTCCAGCACTGTTCCCATTTCAGGCAGTGGCCTCAGCACTGGCTGGTAGAGCAGCCACCACTGCCTACCCCAGCCACTGCAGCCCACTCCCCTTTCTGCTTCCACTTCCTCTTTGACTCTTTTGGGACATTACAGATCCAAGGGTACCACAAGTCTGTTTTCTTAAGAGATAAATGATTGGTGAACAGGGGCTGCGTATAGTCTCTATAAGCAAAAGAAAGATGTCCATGGGCTCCTTCATCTCAAGCATCAAAGCCTCACAAGCACGTTTCCCTTGGCTCTATCACTAAATGCATCAACTGATGTGCACCCCACTCCAGTCAGCTGCTCACATGGCCTTTCTGCTGGAGGGAGGAGGTTTGAGAGGGGCCTGTCCCCCCTCTTGCAGGTGGCAACCACAAGTGACCTCGTTTTCATCCTTTGGCCATGAGGATCTCATTAGAAATTGCATGGCAAAACCCACAGAGGACATAAGCTAAACATAGAAATATGTTTTCACTTGCCAGTATACTTGTAATATATAAAAATGACAAGGAAATTTCTAAATGTGAATGAGACTATTCAAAAAGGAAATAGTAAGCCACTTATTATACAGTAAACTAAATGAACAATAAACTGTTCTCAGCTTCTAGTCACTTTGGGGAAAATCAGAAGACTGCAATGGACAGGAAAGAGGAACCTGTGTACTACTGCTATCCAGGAGTGCAAACTATAATGAGGTAAACTCTGCAGATACTACCAGATTCCTTCACTCTAACAGAAGAACCATCTATGAAAGTTTTCTGGTTTCAACTTCCCCTCTTCCCCCATTTCCTTTTTTTTTTTTTTTTTTAAATAAAGCATATTTGTGCCAAAGCTGAAGAATGTGACAGATCTCTATCTCAAGTTCCAGAAGAGTTACTTGGTATTAATTGATATTTATCGTATTACTGAAGAAAAAGAATGTAAACAAGTAACTACAGACCACTGCCTGTCCAGGTAAGTCTGAAGCAGCCCTGCTAGCCAGTAAAGTTACTGTGTTCCACCAATTTTGCACTACCCTTGTTAGCAGAGTAGCCAGGCTGTTTCTGAGCTATGTTAAGTAATAAATGAGTATCTGTAAGCATGAGTCTATCTGGGCTTGTTACCTTTGGAAAAGTTCCAGTGCTTTCTGAGCATCTATCTTACACCAATACCTAGCAATCTGAAATCCAGGAAGGCTTATTAGCTCACTGCTTAACCAGGCAGACACCATGCAGCACCTCCTGGACATGAGTTGCTTTGAATTTACTGTGATAGCAGGGTAATGGAACTATGGGCAATGCAGCAATTTGTAGAGGCCATAAGGAGGGTCAGACTTGTGTCTCATGGCGTTTAGTAACTTCAGAAAAATGGCCTACTGCTGAAACACAGTGGTCAGTATATGTGGTGCAAATGCTCAGCAGCAGAGTCATGCCTGTTCAAACAGAGCCCATTAGCTCTGAATCAGTGTCAGTCTCATTGGGCCTCTGCTGACACCAAGAGAACTCCTTAGGTATCTCCCTCCTGCTCCCAAGTCCCTTGCTGATCAGGAAACTTACTTGTCCATATGCAGGCCCTCGTCAATATCCAGAGGTGGTGTAAGTCTGACATCATGCTCAAGATGACAAGCCTTCCTGAGACCCACAGTTGTGGGAAACATAGTCTGTGAAAACAGTCAGAGGTCCCATAGGATCTGTGAACCTGAGCTCCATACTCTATTGCTTAATAACTTATGCTAATGACAGATCAGCTCTGTCCTAGAAATGTTACGGCCATGACCACTAAAACCAGGTCTAAACCAGTTCTGCTTTGCCTTCCTTCTCTTGCCATAAATCAGTACCTTCACCCAAAGAACATACCAGTTGTCTAAGCAGGACAGACTTCCCATTCCACAAGAAAACTGGGGTCAGGATGTTCAAACCCTACATAAACAACATACTTCACAGGATTGTACCAGTTCTTCTCCCTTCCACCAGATATCACCATTAGCTTCACTGCTCCACTGGTATCCCCCATATACTGTTCCAAAATGACTGTCCCCAGACTTTATTCCTTTACACCATTTTTGCAGAGGTCATCTGTTCCAGAGGCCTGATAGCAATTCCTGCGTCTGAGAGGTTTGTCAGATGCACATAGGCATCAAATGTACAGCCACAGCTGAAGAGCTCCTCCTTTGTCCTGTGGACTTGGGTTGATCCTTGGAGGAAGGATTATGAAAGATTCATTTCTGGAATACCACCGAGCTCCATTCTCTTCTCCACTCTTTTTGATACATAGCAAAGCTATTGCAAAGAAAACCACTGAGGATATGTGACTCTTTGACCATTGTACATAGCGTTACTGTTGGTAATTACTGTTGGTAATACCTATGTTTTCATGATAAATTCCTTGCTTTTAGGTTTATGGAGTGTGTCAATGGTGCAACTAAAAAAACCAAAGTAAACAAGAGAGACATCAGGCATAAGATATAATGAATGCACTCAGCAATGAGAATGGTGTGTATCGTATTGGATACCACAAAAACCACAGGGGAAACACACTAAGGGAAAGTCTGACGCACTTGTCACAGGAATAGCCTACATATCTTTCTCTCTTTATCTTCATTCCTTCTGACTACTAAGAAAGCCAGGCGTAATTGACTTTTGACTCAGGCAGAAAAAATAAGCAGGCTGACTCATCAAAGGACTCTTCTGCAGTATAGTTCTGGATGACTGTTGTGGTTTAAGCCATAAATCAACCATGCAGTTTGCTCACTCACTCCCCCCTCTTTCTTCCCCCCAACTCCTGGAGGAATGGGAAGGAGAATAGAAAGAATGCAACTCCCACAGGGTGAGATAAGAACAGTTTAATAACCAAGGTATAACACAAGT
>JANRGW010032778.1:8556-34590 GCA_024733675.1 Psilopsiagon aymara | reverse complement strand
CTTGGGTGCCATGGTTTAGTGTGAGGTGTCCCTGCCCATGGCAGGGGGGTTGGAACTGGATGATCTTAAGGTCCTTTGCATCCCTAACTATTCAGTGATTCTATGATTATTGCGTGTTACTGTGATTCGAGGTTTGCTGTGCTTAATGGTTACAATATTGGAAACGTGTTTCTTATCACAAATCATTCTCTTACAGGTCAGACGCAGCAAGTGGTGACTCAGATAATCAGGGGTCAGCCTGTCTCAACAGCAGTTTCTAGCACCAGCACAGCTTCTTCCAGTGCTGGCCAGAAAACGGTCACAAGTTCTGGAACACCACCTCAACAAACACAGCCACAAGCCACACCCCAGCCCACTCGCCCTCAGCAGGGCCAAGTGAAGCTTACTATGGCCCAGCTCACACAGCTAACACAAGGACAGGTAAAATGTTTTACAGTCGCTAGGCATGGAAATGTGCTAATGCTTATCAAGCCTTTGAGTTTTAAATATTGCTTCCTGTTGTTTTGCCCAGTAATGTAACTAGCATCAGGGAAGTTTAGCAATATGGAAAAAAGTCTTTCCATCAATAGCAGTAAAGGGATGTAATTATTTTGTATGGCCTTCAGAACGCAATGTTTATTGCTTGTCTGTTTGACTTTGTGTGAAGATTTAGTTTTCATTCATGTTATCCACAGTCTCAGGGGAAAAATTACAGTATCTGTAGCTGGAAGAGGAAAAGGTTCTTGCAGCTTCTGCTCAGATCATGAAGATCTGTTGGCAAAGATAAGCTTAGAGTCAAGCATAGGGAAAAACAGACTCCTGTGAGTTATAGATCTGACTAACCCTAATTCTTCTGATTTTCAGCAAAAATCTGTCTAAAAATTACTCACTAATACATCAATATTAACTCTTCTTTTAGGGTGGCAGTCAAGGATTAACTGTGGTAATTCAGGGACAAGGTCAAACTACTGGTCAATTACAGTTAATCCCTCAGGGTGTGACTGTAATACCTGGTCCAGGACAACAGCTTATGCAAGCAGCTATGCCAAATGGTACAATTCAGAGATTTCTTTTCACCCCGCTACCAGCAGCTGCTACTACAGCCAGCACAACTACAACAACAGTTTCTACTTCAACCTCAGGTAACCACTGTTCTATTCCACAGTAGAAAAAGCTTCAGTATCACTTGCATGGGAGGTTTTCTTGCAGTTGGAGATGGTCTGATAGTACAGTAAATTGGTTGGAAATGTATTATAATCCTAGAAATCTGTCAAATTTCTGCATAGAGCTTTATGGTAGTTCTAAAAGGTTCAACTTAGTAAGACTCATAGGTGTGTCATTTGAAATTAACGGCATACTTGGTTTTACCTGTCATAGCTACAGGGGAGCAGAAGCAAGCTCCACAGGCACAGCCAGCATCAGCGCCACCACCAGCTCAGCCACAGCCTCAGGGTCAGCAGCAAGGCCAGCCTCAAGTGCAGAATCAGAGTACTCAGCCTGTGCTGCCGGCCCAGCCCCAGGCACCTCAGCCAGCACTTCAGCCTGAAGCTCAGCCCCAGCCTGAAGCTCAGCCTCCAGCATCTGCTGACTCTCCAGTCACGCCTGAAGCACAGTCGTCTAAATCTCCAGTTCAGTCTCCAGCACAGACCCAGGCTCAAGGGCAGTCTCCAGTGCAAGTCCAGAGTCAGCCGCAGACTGCAATCCTTCCACAAGGCCAGTCCCAAGTCCAGCCTCAGCAACCAGCTCAGGTGCAGACTACAACCCAACAACAGATTCAGATGCAGCCCCATGCTCCCATACAAATTCAAGCGCAGCTGCAGCAATCACAACCTCAGGTTCAGACTTCGGTCTCAACCCTTGCATCTACTCAAAGTTTAAATCAGGTTCCTGTGCAATCCCCAACTCGTCCTCAGCTGCAACTTCAGCAGCCTCCAACAAAACTTATTACAGTGCCTCAGCTTCAGCAACAAGTCCAAGTTCTCTCTCAGCTTCAGTCACATGTTGTGGCTCAGATACAAGCCCAACAAGGCAGTGTGCCCCAGCAGATCAAGCTTCAGTTACCTATTCAGATCCAACAAACTAGCCCAGTACAGGCTCACCAGATTCAGAATGTGGTAACAGTTCAAGCAGCTAGTGTTCAGGAGCAGCTGCAGAGAGTTCAGCAGCTCAGGGAGCAGCAACAGAAGAAAAAGCAGCAACAGATAGAATTTAAACGTGAGCACACCCTTCAGGCTTCTAATCAAAGTGACATTATCCAGAAACAGGTAAAGTTAACAGAAGGAAATTAAAACTTAATGAATGAAAAAAAATCTCATTTTAAATGCCTGTTCTTGTTAACCATGTTAATACATTTGATAGGCAGTTAATTTGATTCTGTCAAAGTTGGTGCACGATTGCTTTTGGCAACTTGATTAAATATTGTAGCTTAATTCAGCACATCAAGTCAGTTGTACCATGTTTGCAGTCTTCTGGCACCTGGATTCAACCTACCACTAGCTGCTGGGACAATCTATTCTCAGTTCAGGAAAGATAGGGTGTAGAGAGGAGGACTGATGGTCATTACACATGTACAAGACTTTCATTGCCTGCTGTAAAAAACTGAGGTTTCAAAGAGGTACCTGAAATGTAATGCTGTTGGATGGCTGCAGGGCTTAAAAATATACATATATGATAGGTTCTTACCATTTTTTAAATGAAACAACCAGTCACTGAAGGAATACTGTCAATTTACATTTAGTCCCTAGGTTTAAACTTGCCATAAACAGAATACCCTGTCAGGGGGAGGTGGTGTTAGCTCACAATGCAGTTTCCAAGTAATGGCTTTAAACAAACGCTACCCCCCTGAGAAAATCAGTTTTCTTTTGTCACTTACTGAACCTCAGAAATGTCCTGGTTCTCCCAGTGACAACATGAAATACTGGCTAAAGCTTTCATGTTTTATTTTGGGTTCTCTGTCATCCTACAGGTGGTTATGAAACAGAATGCTGTCATAGAGCACTTGAAACAGAAGAAGACACTGACTCCAGCTGAGAGGGAAGAAAACCAGAGGTGAATGTGCACCTTTAGATGTGACAGTTTTACATTTATAATGTCTTTAAATGGTGGCAGAATAAGCCACTGTTTTGTAAAACCCTGCTTAAAGGAATTTAGCTATTTTAAAATCAGTTAAAGTAACACTCAGAAGTAACTTCCGTACTGATGTTCTTTTAAGTATTTGAATCCTATATATTCTCAATTTTAATTATATGTTTTTAAGTGTATTCTATGTGTTTGGAGCTGGCCACCAGTTTTAAATTCAAGATAAAAACCATCCTTAAAGGAGCACAGAGTGGAGAATTAATGGTTCGATGCAAAAAAGGAGCCTGATTTTTGTTTGTCGTTTATCGCAGCCATGTATTTCCATTCTTGTCCACTCTACAGAAGGAATGTGGGAGTTGGAAGACACTGCTATTCGACAAACACTTGAAGCTGCTGAACACAAATTTGGAGTGCTTGGGGTTATTCTGGCTCCTTTTCACTCATGCAGTTGCTTCAATTGGATAATCACGAGTGTGTGTGTTGTCAGATAGTAGGAAAAATAAGTGTTTTCTATAACATTTTGGTCATCAAATCAGAGTACAAGCTCAGCTGATTACAACAGTATCACTAGGTGCTACTTGCTAGTATATTACATATGTCCCCAAAGTATAAATGTGCATCAAAAGACAGTATGAGTCCAAGTGCAGAGTTGAAGCAGCTACTTGTCCCAGCCATTGCTGGTTTGTTGTTTGCTTTCAGCTCATTTGTCAATGGGAGTGCTTTCCCATGGTCACTCTGGCAACAAGAAGCATTTAGTTTTCTAGTGGGTTTGACATGGAGTGGGAACAGAAAAGGAAATTCAGAAGAACTAAAATGCATTCATTGTCTAATTGAAATGTAAAATAAATGAAAATTGCAGAATAAGTGAGCAGGAGAAGAGATTTATAGCGGAGTGTACAACAAACAATTGAAAAATAAATGCTGAGTTGTCATTAGTGAAGAAACTGGAACTGGTTTATAGTGATTTCTATAAAATGAAATGTATTTGTCAGCCCTTATGCCCAAACACAAAAGCTTAGTAATATGTAGTGATCACTGGAGCATAGAAATTTATGTTTCAGAAGTTAATAGGCTTCTGATTTGCTTCCATCCTACATCAGAATAAACAAATCCAGCTCTTTCAAACATGCTTATGGAAACTGAACTGAATGAAGATATCTCTCATCATACTAAAGCTTAAGCTTTGTTAGGAGTTTTGTAGGGAAAGGGGAGGAATGATTGGTACACAGATCAGCTAAGCGAAATCGGGACTGGCCCTCTTGAGCCTAAGTAGGGACTTGGGCCCTCCCAGTGGTGTTCTAGTAACTAAATGTGAGTGGAAGCAATGTGTGTTACTAAATTCACCTTGCACGTCTTGAGAAATGTAATGGTTTAACTTGCAGAGACTGGAGAATTTCAACTGGGGATAAATGGGCAGCTCAGCACAATGTCCTTGTTCTTTATTTCTTCCCCAGGATGATTGTGTGCAACCAAGTGATGAAATACATTCTGGATAAGATAGACAAAGAAGAAAAACAGGCAGCTAAGAAACGAAAGCGAGAAGAGAGTGTGGAACAGAAGCGTAGTAAACAGAATGCTTCTAAGCTCTCGGCTCTGCTTTTCAAGCATAAAGAGCAGCTGAAAGCTGAAATACTGAAGAAAAGAGCCCTTCTGGACAAAGAACTGCAAATTGAAGTGCAGGTAAGGGCTGTTATTCTCCAAGGTTGTAAGCTGGGGAGAATGTTTCTGTGTTTATCTGTTTGCTCAGTGAGAGTTTAAGGGAACACAGAAAGAAGGATGTGGCTGTAGGTGCATGGGTCTGTGTGACACTGGTATATGTCCTTCTTTGTGTCTCTTGTTTTTCACCTGGACTGAAATTACCTTGTTTCCTGAAACAGCTCCTAAACAATTGCAGCCAGTATGTCATAGTAGGCTAAGAGTGTCATCCCTGACAGTTATGTGAGCTGTAGGTGAAGCACATTAAAAATCTGTGTATTTAAGTGCCGTTAGTTACTTTGTTTTGGTGAACATGGGGATTTATGTCTAGATTTTGGTGCTGTCCTGAAATAATCATATGAAGTGCCTCCCTCTCTATTTAATACACTTCAGGAGGAGCTAAAGAGAGACTTATCTAAAATTAAGAGAGAAAAAGAAAGAGCCCAGGCAGCTGCTGCTGCTGCAGCCGCCGCCGCTGCTGCTGCCGCAGCTGCTGCACCACCACCACCGCCACCACCACTGCCACCACCACCACCGCAGCACCACACAGCCAGCGTCACCTCCTCCTGCTCCACCACAGTCCCAATGCCAGTGTCATCCCAGAAGAGAAAGCGAGAGGAGGAGAAAGATTCATCAGTGTCCAAGTCCAAGAAAAAGAAAATGATTTCTACTACCTCAAAGGAAACAAAGAAGGACACAAAGCTTTACTGCATCTGCAAAACGCCTTATGATGAGTCTAAGTGAGTAGTAAATACCACAGCCTTTTACTCTGAATTCTTAGCTGTAGGTTTAGTGTTTAGCTGTTAGTGCAAGGTAGTTCTAGAGTTGGAGATAGAGTATCAAGTGTTATTGCAGAGATCACTAAGGCGTAAAGAATAAAGTCTCTGTTTCCACTAGCAGTTACAAAGCTATTAACATACTTGATTTATACTCTCAATGTATGTGATTTATATTTCCACTTGTTTGCATGTTTCCATTGTATGACCTTTCTGTCTCACATGCACATACTCTTTTCTTTTTTCCTCCGCTCTGTTATTCTTTCTTTTGCCGTTTTGCCTCTGCCTCAGAAGCAAGTGACAATTTGGTTTGAGCAATCTCTCATGGACAAGTAGCTGATGTTCTTTAGAAGTACCTTTGGTGCCGCCTTTCAATAAATGACCTATTTTTGTGAGTCAGTAGCCAGTAAAGGGGATTCCGAGTTACTGCAGTTCACTTTGGACAATGTTTCAGGAAGAAACAGTTTCCATGTGTTATAATTTACATCCCAAAGTTGATAAAAAAATGAATATGTAGCATTTGACAAAGTGAAAACTGCAGCTCTGTGTGGTTTGATTCTGGCTCTGAAAGAGGAAAAGCTTATGCTACATAGAAAATTAGTGAAGACATTTAGTACGTGATGGAGTGGAAGATTTGGTGGATTGCTTTAGGTGGAAGTGACTAACATCAGTAGTTAACTTCTGATAGCTGTGTAGAGCTGCATGTAAGTCAAATTTGACTTCAAACCAATTCCGAGTATGTATCTGCTGAACAAGTGGCAATAGCAAAAAGTATTAACTGGTGCCATTGGTGGTGGTTTAAGTGCTGATAACCATAGAAGTGGAGTAGTGCTTTTACTCCAGTAATGGTCCCTTATTCCGAAAACAGGGCCAGGACTAGAGGATCTCTTGAGGTTCCTTCTAGCCTTTTTGGGGTGTGAATTTAGTGGTTTTAAGGAGGTTGAGGTCTTTGGTGGGGTTTTACCTGGGTTGTTCAGTAGGTCTGACCGTTACTCTACTGTGGGATACTGGACTGCTCTCAGTGCTACCACTGCTATAGAAATAGCAGAGTTGATGCCCTGGATGTTAGTTCACTGTTATTTAAGTGAAAGAACTGTAACAAACATGAGATGAACGAATTTTGTGAGCAAAAGGATTGGATTGGCAGACTGAACAGTTCTGTTGACTCTAGTGGGCATTTGAGTAAGCCCGTGACAAATGGTCATAGAGTGAGTTTTGGTAGTGTGAACAGAAAACCGTGCTTAAATGCACAGTCTAAAACTTGAAGCAAATGGGATGTTAATAACTTAGTAGTATCCTCAGCAATGTGATTGAGTTCTGCTGCTTGCTTTTTGTGAATTCTAAGGTTTTATGTTCTTACAAATGATGAGTGTGCTGTTGAGCTCCGTTGGCCTTTCAGTGTTTGGAAAGGGAATAGTCCAGTTCTAAAACACTTTTCTGACAGACTCTTTTAAATCTTATTTTTATATATATGGATATATACACATAAAGCATCTTCTTTGTGCTGGTGTCTCTTTTCTACTTCAGAAAAGAGAAATGTGCTGATCTGTGGTATTTTATGAATACCCTATGGATTTTTTAGGATGTAATAAATCCTCAGAAGCCGTTCTGAGTTGTGGGAGATGTGCAGTAACACACGTTTCGTTCTCATTTGCGGCACTCCAAGGTTATAGGGATTCTCTCAGGGGGTTTTCAAGGATGGTCAGTAAAATGAGATCCTTACTAATCTGGCTTAGATTCTAACTAATAAGTTAATGGTCTCACATTCTAGTGGCAAGGTTTAGCATCTACACCTAAACCTGAATGTGCTTCCAGGTCACTGGGAGCAAACAGACACTGTTCCTTTCGGGAGGAGGAGGCAGGGTGAATCACTGTTGGTGGCTGTCAGAAGGAGCTGTATCTGTCCGTTCTTTATGGAAGGTTGGGTTTTGTGATTGTTTTGCTTTTAAGGATTTGCCTGACTGAAAATCAAGAGAAAAGGCAGGATCTGAGTATCTGGGGTGTATGCAGAAGCCCAAGAAATTAGAGCTGCTTGTTTTGCAGGGCATGTGCTAGCTGCAGTCCTGTTGCTAGTACATAGTGCTGGTTGGTGGTGCTTGCTGACTGATAGGCCAGGACAGCAGTGATTCCTACAGCAGCACATGGCAGGTGGTCAGTGGTGTCCAAAACTCCGGGAAGATCAAGGTGCTGAGTCAGCTTGCTTTTGCTTAGGCAGAGAGAATGGATGTGCAACTCCGCCCATCTGGTTGATTGTCACAAGTCAGAGGTATGTTTTGAGCTCTCCATACACAAAATGACAAACATCCTTGCATAATATTTTACAGTTTCGTCACATCATTCTGTGCAAGGTCCCATTCCCATGATTGTGTACCTGGTTCCCTTCACTCCGTGTCATACCACATCTGGTTCCGTCACATAGCTGTGTCTGAGAGTAGACATTATTCTCTGATGAATGGTCCCCGTTGCAATTTGTTGCAGTTTTGAGTAGTTTAAGATCTGTTTTTCAGCGAGTTCCCCATCCCCAAAAACGAATTCAGTTATGCCCATATCCTGACCCCATTTTCTTTCGTATCATGTTATACCAATATGTATCCTACACATGGCTGGTATGCATGTTCTTCGTAGCGTACTTGTAACTCCTAGTTGGTGTTTGCGCTTTGCTTTTGTTTTTTAAATTAACTGAGAGCTACATTTTCAAATCTGAAGGAAGCGTTTCAGTGGCTTTTGAGCTGCGGTTTTGAAAATGTAAATCTTTTCCTTTGGCCTTGTCTTTTTGTGCCTTTTACAGTTTCCCACACGCAGATTGGAGACAGACCTTTTTAGCCCAGTTTTGTTCTAAAGTCTGGTTACAAATTGCTGTGCATTTAAATGAACTGTCAATTTAAAATTGGCCCATGCGACCTTACTGACAGTGTAGCTGCAGTGTGAGATGTTAGTTTGTAAGGATAGAATGCTAGGAAGCAGGGAAAACTGACAATTGAAGAAAGTAGGCCAGCAAAGACAGTGCATCAGAGAGAAATGCAGGGAAAAGTGCCATGCCATTTGAAATGACAATTACATTGTCATTTTCATTGTGAATACTTTTAGGTTCTATATTGGCTGTGATCTTTGTACTAACTGGTATCATGGAGAATGTGTTGGCATCACAGAAAAGGAGGCTAAGAAAATGGATGTGTACATCTGTAATGATTGTAAACGGGCACAAGAGGGCAGCAGTGAGGAATTGTACTGTATCTGCAGAACACCTTATGATGAGTCACAGTGAGTTCTGATAAGAACCTCTTATTTAATGTTTAGGTAGCAAACTGTGGTTACCTGTTCTTTGCAAAGAAAAAAACGAAGAAGTTATTCTGCATATGTTGTATTCGTTTGTAATACAAATTGCTTTTCAGTAATTGTCTTCCTCTCCAAAATGTTTGTGTACAGTAAATGTTGAGGGAAAGGGAAGTTTTCAGGGTGGTCACAATGCGTTGGGTTTTAAATAAGTGCTTTAAATGGGGGTTGATTTGGTTTTTCTTTATTTCTTTAACAAGGGATGGTTAGAAAGATGAAAAGACAAATGTACTTAGTGGATTTTGTTATGCTTTAATCTGATCTGGATGAAAGCATCATTTTCGTATGGGGGTATATGGTTGGTATCCTTTACTGTAAGGCTTTGTGGCACAGAATACTCCTTCTGTGTGCAACTACAAGACTGAAGCTTCCATATGCAAAATGTTTGTACAGAGTGAAACGAGCCCTTGCTATAGTCCAGTTTGTGCAAAATGTATCTTGAATTGGTTTGGATACTGGTTGGGTGTGAGTTCTGGCATTACCCTGTTCCTTCCAACTCTAAAGCAGAGGAATGACGTTTGAAAACTTGATTGCTCGAAAGCGCCTAGTGTAAAATGCAGGAACTGATTTTGACATGGTCTGTGATTTAGCCTGTTTGTACACAAAAGCAGTTTGAACAGTGTAATTAGGATTTGTGTGTCTGAAAGATCATTTTACACTCTTGTACTTAATCTTGCCAAGTATCTTGCTTGTATGCAGGGATTGCAGGTTTATGTATTTAAATGTAACCTTTCAATTCAACAGATCAAGTCACTGACATTGGTTTTGATCTCACAGATTTTACATTGGCTGCGACCGGTGTCAGAACTGGTACCACGGGCGCTGTGTTGGCATTTTACAAAGTGAGGCAGATCTCATTGATGAATACGTGTGTCCACAATGCCAGTCCACAGAAGATGCCATGACTGTCCTCAGTCCGCTAACTGATAAGGATTACGAAGGTTTAAGAAGAGTACTGCGTTCCTTACAGGTGAGAATTAAGGATTGCAGTAGAGCAGTGCTTTACTGTACAGAGCAGTCTCGGAGTCAGTTTTGATTTCTCGTAGCTTTGAGACTTTATAAAAAGGTATTTTTTTGGTGAGAAATGCCCCTGTGTCAACTGCAAACTCGATGGGCATTGATGTGCTGGGGAATGTTCGCAACAGCTTATATAGCACTGCTTCTGAGTTAATGAAACTGAACAGTCTCTTCAGTGGAAGGCTCTTGGAGGAAGTGGGTTTATTTAGAATACCAAAAGAGGCAGAGTGGAAGCCCAGCTGCGCAGGATGTCGAAGGTGCAATGTTCACTTCTCACATTAGTTTTCAATGGTTTCTAATCTATACTTCTGTGCTTTAGTCTCTGAGGTATTAGATTTTAGTGGTGTTCTCATGGAAGGTAAATGATGGCATTCTGATAGTAAGAATTACATCAGTCACAACATTTCTCATTTATTTGTCATTCCCAGATATGCCTTTTCTTCTACAACTATGAAGAACTTTGGTAAAATAGTTGTGTGGTAACAGAAATCCTCAGTATTTTGCAGACATTCATGAAAACAAATGAATTTGAGAGCACTTGGAAGTGAAAGCAGTGGCTGATTTCTAGGGGTGAAGTGCCAGGCACACTCAGTAAATCCAGTAGACGCTTTTCTGTGCAGGCAGTCCAGCACAGTGTCCTGTTCTGTCTGAAATTCACTGTTTCCTGTTCTGAAGACCAACTACTCCCATTGACATTGAGCTTTAAAACTTCACTCAGTCATCAGATGAGCGCTAGCTGGCTTTTCATATAATGCTGCAGTAGGTCCTTAAATCCAGCTCCAGGTCCCAGCAGATAAAGGTATAATGAAAATATTTAGCTACTAAATAGTGCTCATTTAACTTAATTTTTTACACAGCTGTATTTTGTTTTCCTGACAGGCTCACAAGATGGCATGGCCATTCCTAGAACCAGTAGATCCCAATGATGCACCAGATTATTATGGTGTTATTAAAGAACCGATGGGTAAGTGTTTCTGAGTGAGTGGACTGGGGGGATTGAATATCAAATGAGTAACCTGTTGACCATTTCCAGCCAAGGATCTTGAAGACATGTTTTGCAGAACACACAGTTCTTGCAGATGAAACAATGTGATTTATCCCTGATTTATTTAGGAGTTCCTGAGGGTTGATAGAATATCTGTATCTCTGCTGACTCCTTAACCCTAAATACTGCCAGTCTAACATATAACATGTGAAATTCAGGGGTGCAGTAGGATTGAGTTCTTGGTTTTAAATTACTTTATTTCAAGAGGACAATTTTGCTGTGCTTTTCTTTGCTTGAGGTTCTTCTGTCTTTGTGCGTCAGTTCCTCCTATAATTTGCGTTTGAGGAATACAGTTAAGTGATGGAGTTTAAAACTACCTTCATCTAACTTGATACTGTATTAAATTTCATATTGTAGGTAATTTGTCTTTAAGGCTGTATGAGCAAGAATTGATTCCAATTTTGTGTATTCGAGGAAAGTGGAAGAGGAGATCTGCAGCTTTACAGTGCTTATTCTGATCTTACCAGGCCTTACCAGTTAGCTAGGAATAAGCTAGATAAACACTTAAATGTGAAGCCTCTTGGGAATATCTGCCTCCTGCCAGAAATGGTGTTGCTAAATATTATTCCTTTACACTTACTGAACCAATACCTTTACATATGTCTGAATGAGAGCTGTATCATTTGAGCTTTCCCACCTACTCCTCACTGAGCCTAGAAATAGGAAAGTTAAATTTAGTATCCTGGCAAAGTCATAGTGTGTTGACTGAAAAGAATGTTTTGCTTAGAAATTGTGTCCTTCTCTGTTCCAAAGTTTTGGGTTGGGCTGTTATGGAAATGCTGAACAGCTCCTATTGCATCATTTATAAGGAAAGCTCAAGTAGTAATGTAATGAAGCATATGATGTTTGAACAAAATAAACAAAAGTGTGTTGAGTTCTTTCTGGCTTGACCAGCAGGAAAATAGACTTGTAAGTATGCAAGTAAATATCTGTGAAATACACTTGGTGGTCCAGGCCCATCTCCATTTGTTTTCACGCATTATGGCATTGCTGGCATTGCAAAATAAGCACTTTAAGGGCATTTTCCAAGGGCAGGTCACTGGTTTTCCAGCTAAAAGTGCCACTATATGTTTAGACAGCTATATTTATAACTGGCAGGTCTTGTTCCTCTCCCTCATTTTCATTTACATTTGCATTAAAATAGGACAATTACTGCTTACTTCACCATTCTGGTCTTGCTAATGTGTCTAGTTAGTAAGAATGAGAGCACTAGCATTTTGCATGATCCTGCACTTGAATCTCCTTCATCTGGGACATGATAATGCGCATATGCCCTTGAAAATGGATAATTCATTCAAAACAAGTCATGATCAGAAGGTTTAGAGAGCCCTTACGTGCACACGTACGACTCTTGGTCTCAGTGAGGGCTGTCAATAAAGTACAAGTAACTGAATCCAGATTGTCTGACTTTTTCCCCCTCCTCCATTAAGTTCTTCAGAAAAAGCAAATACCTCCTGCAGAAGACCCCAGTGTTCCAGGGTCATTTGGATGCTTGCGTTTCAGTTCAGCTGCACTTAACGTACTCATGTGTGTTTATTCTGAAGGAGACCTCATAGTGTCACCACGTCAACAAGCAGCATTCCTGCAAAAGCAGCTGATTCTGATAGGCTGTTTCCCACACGCTTGACAATGTAGACTTGTGTTGAGTATGCAAACGTGTCATTGTAACCATCTTTGGTTTCTTCCAAGACCTTGCCACCATGGAGGAGAGGATCCTGAAACGTTACTACAAGAAAGTCACGGAGTTTGTGGCAGATATGACCAAAATTTTTGATAACTGTCGTTACTACAATCCAAGTGACTCCCCTTTTTACCAATGTGCAGAAGTTCTCGAATCATTCTTTGTACAGAAACTAAAAGGATTTAAGGCAAGCAGGTAAGCTGAAGCGTTCCTAATCGCAAATGCTCTGTTGTCCCCTACGATCTCCTCAATGCTTTTATAAGCTTACCTTGCATTCATGCAGGGATTTGCATCTCCGGGCACGGAAAGCTGAATGGGAATAATTTCTGCTCAGGACAAATCCTGAATTCTGATAATGCTCTGCAGTAAATACTTTTCATTGCTAAAAAGAGACGATCCTTCCACGAAATTTATTGTCCAAAGAAAGAAGTTAAAATACTTCAGTTTTTACTGCTTCTCTCACCTTTTTATGACTTATTTGAAATAGATGGAATAAGTAAGGTTTAAAGTAGGATATGGAAAACAAAGCACAATTCAAAATTGCTGTTTAAAATTAAACTTTCTTTTTTTTAACGTTTTTCTGTGGAAGGATGGATGTAGATTTTTCCCTAACATAGACATGCCTGAAAAAGAGCATGCAACTCCACTGCACGTTTTCCTGTTGCTTGCCTGTTCCATCTAGCGGCACGTACATCGGAGTTGTACAGCACTAGCAAATTCTAATGTGGTATTTACTACAGCTTTTGTAAACCCAGCTTACTCCAAACACTAACAGAATCCACAGATTTCCCCTGGATCACTGCTGTATTCCAACACAAACCAGCTGTGACTGAGTCACAAATGTTGGATGCCTTTCAGCATTACTTGGAAACTGTATATGTAGTAGTTAACTTTGTCCATCCAACTGTAGTAGTCAAAACCATGGCAGAGTGCTAGTCTAAGGTACTAATACGGGATTACATCTGTCTGTAATTAATGAAGTTGAAAGCTTCACTGCTTCTATACCCCTTGTTGTGAAGCTGTCTGGTTTTCTATGCACCATGAAGGTAGGGTTGGTAAGAAGTGATGAGTTCAAATTCATCACTCCTCCATTTTTCTTTCCCATTTATTGCTGCATTAATGGTTTTATCAGGTAGCTTTTACCTCATGTTTCTGTCACCTTGTTTTAGCTGGTTACCCAGCATCCACTAACTTCATTGCTGCATCTGATTTGTTGTTGGTTTTCATTCATACCATCCATGTTCTTTCTTTTCTTGCAGATTGTGATATCTTTAGTCTGAACTTTTTAACTGGAATCAGAACTGCATGTTGGGGTCACTTTCTTTTCTTGTCCAATTCAATGACATGAAACTGCCCTAAAAATCCAGATCATTTGTCTAAAAGAGTAAATGCTGTTGGGTTTTTGTTGCCAGCAGTCGTACCTGTGAGCAGAACTGTATTAACAAAAACTGATGTCCCATTCCTCAAACACTGTATTGAGAAAAGCGAAAAATTCATCTTGAAACCGTGTATTTTGTTGTTTTATTTTCAGTCACTAATAAAACTGTGAATGTCCAAGAGGAGTTTTGCTGAGCTCTGATTAGCAAAGATGTGATTTTGTTCAGTTCCTTCTATTAAGTTAATCCAAAGACTTCTTGAATAAATTTAAACCGAGAATACATTATTATAAATACTCCCAATTAGAAATGGGGTTTTTGCTTTCCCTTTTGATGAACTACTATTATGTGAATACGAGAGGAAAACCAATTTCAGGCATTTTGGAGTATTCCAAAACTGCATTTTACACATACTGAAATATTTGTATCCTGGAGGAGAAATTGTGCTTATAACTCAGAATTATTTGCAGTGCTCCCTTTTTTCTGAAGGGGCAAGAACTAAATGGAAGCAGCATGGTGGTAATTCCCTCCTTGTGCTTTGCCCGTGGTCACACCTTGCAGCAACTGTGTTCTCCAAGATGAAGGGTGCTTAATTCTTCACTTTCTTCTGCATTCTGCAGGTCCCATAACAACAAACTGCAGTCTACAGCTTCTTAGAGTTCAGCGTGTTTAACCTAACACACCCAAGCAAGAATCTGGTTGTCTGAAAGGTTTTAATTAAGAAGCCAGATGTTTTTAGTCAGGTTATCCTGACGAGACTTGATGTAAACTGCGTTTTTATTGGTCACAACAGTCAGATTATATTCTCGGCTTATTTTGTCCAAAGGACAAAGAGATAAAAATCAGCAGCACCACTTTCTTGTCAAGATCAAATTGTTGTACTATTGTGGCAGAAGCAGGAAAACTTGGTTTTGTTGAAGGAGAGAGAGAAAGAGAGCAAGAAAAAAGATACAGTAAATGGGGTCACGTTTAACTCCATGGAAATGCCACGTCTGTTCTTCAGTGAAGAAGCTGGTTTAAAGTCCACACAGAAAACTTTGACTGTATTTATTTATTGTTGCAAAAAAGACGCTTTTTTATTGCTGCCCTCATTTGTCAGCTAATTATTTTTTCTTATAAAATCCAGCCCCGGTTACATGTAATCCATTCTGTATCTTAACATGATTCCTGTAGGTAAAAGTACAAGAAGACCTCTAGATGTCTTTTCTTTCTATGAAAGGAGCTGCTATGTACACATGTGCACACACACAGAACTGGGAATCAACAAGGAGTTTATCGTTCATGGTAGATAAAAACAATTAAGCTTGCATAAAAGTTGGGCTAAGTGGTCATGGACTACAGACTCTGTTGCCTTGAATATAACAGTACAATTTGTCATTTACTCTGCACCAGACTGAAATGAGTAAAATCTATTTGAAGGTATCTTGTTTGTAAACATTTGTCAGATTCTAATTTTTTTTTCTTTTGTATTAAAATTCAAAATATGGATGTATATGAAACAAAATAAATGGAGATCATTGTTCTCCCCACACATGTAGGTGTCTTTGCGTGTGCACTAATATGTTTGTAAACACTTTGGGGATCTGTTCGGAAGTGTAGACCCTGCGAAGTGGTAGGGTGGGGGTGACCAAGGACATCTTAACTTTATTGTGCTCAAGGGGAGCGTTCACCCCGTCGCATTCCAAAGCGGCTCTCATCCCTCTAGCAGGCTCATAGTGGTGCCGAAATTCCGGTAACGGATCACATGATAGGAAGTACTCCGTGAAACGTCAGTGCCCACCGCTGTGCTGGTGGTGCTTTGCCAAGCGCTGTAGGATCGTGAAGCACCACTGTAACTGTATCTCCTTCGGGGCTGCTCCACCGCCTCCTGTGCTAGGAGTGCTGCCGAGAGGGGCGGAGGGAAGTCAGCACAAGGTGCAAATTGCTGCTGATGTTGCTTTTTCCTTCCCATCTATTGCTTTCACGTTGCGTCTGTCACTGACTTGCGCATTTGACCTGTCTGTAGTTACCAGCCGTGGTTTGTATGAGGCTCTTGGACCATTCCACTAGCTTTTGCACTAATTCACAGCTGACTTCTGTTCTACAGTGACCTGGGATTTGCCTGATTTATGGATAAGCTCCTTTTGGGTTTAACCTCACACCTTGCTATGCAAGAACCTCTTCTGTTATCTTTCTTAAAAAGACATTGCTACTGACCACACTTTCTTACACTTCCAGGCTCAGGTGTACAGGTTCTTCTGGGTAATTTTATCTACTAAAACCCCGCGTGTTTTTGTACATACCAATGTTGTCATTTAACCTCTGTGTGGAAATGAAAAATAACTGTTCAATGTGAAAACAATAATCCATTTATGCTTCTGGAGTTAAAGAAGAGTAGTTGCATTTAGGTTCTGTTGTCCTTTGGCGTCTTAACAGAAATGCTGCATATTGTACGCATTGTGGGTTTAATGCAACGAGGGGAATTCTCCACTTTTAACAGCATTTGAACATACCCTGCATCTCATCAGAACATCACAGTATTTCTGTACTATTTATTCATCTATAAATCTCTATGACATGATTTGAAACTTTTCCTACCTGTAGGCATTAAATGGCTGTTTTTAACAAATTGTGGCAAACTGAAGAGTACTTTTTTGTACCTTATAGGACACGTCATCCTGGACAAATAAAGTGATGTGTTTGACATGGATTTGGTGGCGTTTCTAATGAAACATTTGATAATGATACTGTATATAGGTCTTGGCTTTGCCAGATGATGTATAGCTTCCAGTGAATCAGGTTGATTAGGGAAATAATCATACATACAATGTAATTGTTGCAAGAGCCTGGTTTTAGTGTTTTCAGTTGCCAGTGAGTTGAGGTACATTTCTTGATTTATTAATGATGATCTTTGATAGTGGTGTCACTGAAAATGCATCACTCGTCATTAATAGCCTCTTCCCTAAGAGCATGGTAAGTTCCAAAGTTCTGTTATCTCTGTTCCGTAATGCTCCTCTTTGTCTTGTTATGAATTACTGCACCAATTGTTTCAAAATGGTCACATATATAACACAGATTGTGACAATATGAACTATCCCAGCTTGGTTTTCTTTTGCTTATTGGAGAGTGGTGCAGACATTGTGTGTCAGTTACTGGCATCTTACTGAGCCTTTGGATGTCATTAGCCCTGATTTCCTTCCATTTATCTCTTCCAAGAGACAATCAGAATGAGATACAGCCTCATGGATGTTATTCTTGTACCCACGCTTTGCCTGTTTTAGATTACAGTAATGTCTCGGGGGTGGGGAGTGGTGCTTAATGGCTGTTCTGGGCAAGGGGATGTCTGTAGGACTCCCTGGTTAGTCCCTGGGCTTCAGTGGAAAACAGAGAAACTTGAGATGCGCACGTAACCCTTCCTCCTTCCTTCTCCTGTCTCCCAGTCCGCTCCAGCACTTTGATTCATTGCCAGGGACAGTTGTTCTGCCAAACAGAGCCCCCTCAAAGTCTCTCAGGAAAATTCCATCTATGTATGCTCTGCACCATGCAAAATCTTTCATGAAACAAAAGTGAGGGTGTATCTTTTGGATAGACACAAGCTACAAGTAAATTTCTGTCTTATAGCAACAGCTGTTTGGGTCCCAAAACCTATAGTGCTTGCTCTTGGTGTTTGGCTCATATAGAAACACACAGTGTGACTTGTCGCCCATGCAGTGCTCCATAGCTTGGCAGTGATGTTAAATCAAGCTGCGGATGTGTAAGGTAGAATTGTTAGAGCTACCTTTGCTTCAAAACAAAATGCTTGTAGAAGCCACTGCTGCTTCTTCCAGGTCATGTCATATACAACACTATATGGTTGGGGTTTGTTTCAGCTAGACTGTATTTTCTCATTGTTATATAGAAATACATATCTCAGAATCCCCAGCCAACTTGCAAAGTGAGGAGATGCCTTTGTTTAATACCATAAACATAATGCATAAACTTTTTGGATCTTCCAGAACCCCAAGAACATCTTATTAGTTTATTTTAAAGTCTTCACAATTCGTGAAATCTGACTCTTGCGACAGCAAACATCGCAATCCCCTTTGCAGCGGTTTCACAGGTTCTAACATCCCTCCACGTTAAAGGCACTAAAGATTGCATCTTTGATTCAAAACGTAACCTTACTGACATGAAAGTACAAACTCAGCAATACTTCTCATGGGAAAAGGACATTCAGTGCATGGTTCTAGGGCTGAGCTTTTAAGGAACTGACAGCGTATCCAGGCGTGCAGTTGTGCTCATTTTGCTTTCCTTGGCATGAACTAGTGCTGTTAATTGTAAGCCTAATTGGGCATTTGTGTTGGGCAGTTACTTGATTTGCTTTCAGTTAGTGTATTCATACAGTTACATAGCTATTTTGTATGCTTCATGTGAAAATCCAGCTCTGTTTGAAGAACTAATGTGGGTTTTAAAAGTAGCATTGATATATTTAGGGATACCAAAACAGTACAGGTGGAACTTGGTTTTGTTTGTTTCTTCTAGCTCAAATGCTTGTAATACTTTAGGCAGAGTTGTGTGAAAACACTATGGACATCCTCTACAGCTAAAGCTGTGGTATCATCTAACATTTGGTCAAGGTTAAGGGTTTCCAAGTGCAGTTACTTCTGGTGTACCTAGAACAACACCTCCAGAATTTTACTTTACAATTGCTACAGATTACTTAGGGGTACATTAGAGTGGGGGAGGCAGTAGCAACCTGTGGCTCTGAAAACAGAGGGAGCAAATTAATGTTCCCTAAACAGAGTTTTGTGCTGAACTTCATAATGTATGGGTACCTAGTCAAGATATTCTATTAGCGTCTGCTAAAACACAAGAGCAAGTGTCCCATCACAACCAGCTTCATACATAAGGATAACTACCTCCTGCTGTTGCTAAACCACGGCCAGGTTTATTCTGGTTGGTGAATTCTGCTGCTGCCTGTCAGAGGGATGTTACTGCAGCCTTATCTGCATTTGGTGTGAGCTGCCAGCACCTTGCGGTTCCTCTTCCTGTTGAATCTCTTCACGTAGCTGCTGCCGCTCCAAAGCAAACCATCCCCCGGACTCAGGCGGCCTCGCAGGAAAGGCAGCAGGTCTGCAGAGATCTGTCGTCTCTTGTGGTAGATCTGCCCCATCACAATGTATCTGCTGCCTGCAAAACAAACGAGATTTCTGTGCCCTGAAGAAAGCATGGATTCGTTCACTGTACTGCTGCTAAGGGCAGCAGATTCAGGAACAGATGTGAAGTTGTACCCTACAGAAATAGATCCTGGATGTGCAGCTTAGGACAGTGGCACCCTGAACACCAGCATGGCTTTTGGGATATGCTTGCACAGAAATCATGATTTGCTGTTTTGTACCACAACTAGAAGCTTTTTGGGGGAAAATACTGGTATTTGATAAGCTTGCATTTAGGAGGAAAACTGGGCTACTTAGACATCAACCCTGAAATCTCTTACAATCATTTTGGAACTGGATAATGTTAAGAAAGGACTATGCTCTTAACCTGACTTCTTCACACAGCTGCTTCTCTTCTGAAAGTTTAGAAGGGAAAAAACCCTCCAGTTGAAGAGTAAATACTTTTTGCTCCCAAATTTTCAGAACAAGCCAGGTTAAGTGTATTAAACTGGGGCAGGCTCAAACTGCACCACGCGCAGGAGGAATAGTGCAACGGATTTAGCTGGAATTATTTACCAATTTTCAAGTCCAGACACGGTTTACTGCAGTTTAAAGTATCCACGACTAGAATGTGAACTCGAAAGAAGAAGGAATCCGGAGTAGTATAGAGGCGGCTCATCTTGTACAGTCCATTGCTGTTTACCAAAAGCGTGATCAGGTGGATGCCATTCCCCAGTTTTTCCATGTTATAAACGATCCCGTTCACTGCTGGTTTGAGGAAGGGGGGAAAGAAAAAGGAAGCATCAGGTTATGTATCTTGGAACTCAGGGCACATGTGAAAGCTGTCCTTTAAAATGCTGTGAAGTGTCAGAAATTCTCTGGCTCAGTGGGCAGTCTTGAAAGCAGGAGTTGCTTCAAATCAGCACATTTGGTGAGATCATCACCTTGTTCTTGCTCAGTTACTAACCTTCTGCTTTACAGGTCTGAGTTCTGTCTTAGTGGAGTTTATAAGATGTTTCAAAGGAAGTGATGTTTTTAGTACTGTTTTCCATACAAAAATTGGATGCATTTAGCTAACAAAGTGAAAGATTCAAATTTAAACCTCAACAACGTGTTAACGAAACACTTTAGCTTTTGAAAGAACAAGCCCTTGTCACACCAGGAGGCCAGGCCACCAAGCACGTCGTGTTCTGCCTTCAGTCACATCATGCTCTCCACCCAGTTTCTGGTTTTGACAAGCGCTGAGCTGAGTACAGGAGTCAGAAAACAACAAACGTGTTGGGCAGGTAAAGCACAGAGGGCCTCACTGAGCAGGAACTTCAGTCATATTTACTCTTTAATCTGTACTGTAAATGTAAGGGAATGAAAAGCTCCTTCCAGTTGTTGCAATGACATCTTGGCTGACCTCTATTTTTCCTACCTGTCCTCAGTTTCAAGAGACATGAGACAGCCCATGTGTCACAGGCTAAATACACACAGGCCAGGTCACCGTCAGACCTACGTTTGACAGGAATGCCTGAGAGTGGTAAAAATACAGAATATAGCAGTTGTAGAAAGCACTTCCTGACTTCTCCATTCAGGGAAAACAGATGTCCCATAACGTGTTTATATTCTACAAATGGAAACATCTGTTACAACCGGGCATGTATTTTGCTTATCTCTTAAAATACTGTGAGAAAAAAGTTGGTATCTCTTTCACAACTTCAGAAGCTCAAGGCAAGATTTCAGTCAGAAAATGCCTCTTACACAGTTGAGCAATGCCAGGCTATTTTCTACCATCTTCAGCTACATCAACTTGGACACAAGGACTACAAGCACTAAAGACATGGAATCCTAAGGAACTTCAAGGAGGATCCTTTATACAGAGTGGATCACAGTTTTATTTTTGTTTGGTTTACCGTTTTATTGTCATTTGAAACTTCGGCTCCCAAAATCACAAACTCATTCTGATAGTAGGAGGTAAGTAACATGGTGACAATGTTTAATCTTAAGAGTATCTAAAGCAATTGGGTCTTTTTAATTCTGCTGACCAGCAGCAAGAACACTGACTTCCTCCTGGGAGTGGAAAGGGAGGAAACACTAAAAAGAGCAATACTAATCTAAGGTAGGGAAAGGGCAGTGTAAGACTGCGTTTGTCTTAGTGCATCTACAAAGAGCTGTGATGGGTCTTTTTAGTGTACTTAGTCATTATTTAACAGTCAGTGAAACAGCGTCTTAAAAGCAGAAGTGAAATGTCAGCAGTAGATGAACAAAGGTGACCTGTGTTTTGTTCTGTGTGGTTCGTGGAGGACACGACTCACCGAATTCACTCGTGCAGTAGGCCTCCACTTCATCTCTCTCTTTCCTGCACTCGGTGAGACATGCCTTCTCCTTATCACCATCTAAAACAGGCACACAGGCTGAGAGACAGGGTATTTCATCCAAGTTATGCCCCCAGCTTTCCTAAGGTTCACAGTATCCCTTGACAAAGCACTCTGTCCTCTTACCTTTCTTTAGTGCGCCGAGGTGATATAGCAAGCTGATCGACTGGTGGTTGGTGGCCCAGGAGGGTTTGGCGATCTTCTGGAAGGGATCGGTATGTTTGTAGGGGATTATCTTGCCTGGTCGGTTGAAGTGATCCAGTGCATTAGGATCACCTGCTTCCACTGCTCCAGAATCTGGAAGAAGATGAGCCTCCGCTAAGGATGTCATCTTGTGATAGGAAGACACCGCATGGTGGAAGTGAGCCGAGATGCTGTTGGCAGCCTCAGCCAGCTGCCTGTCCACGTGCTTTCTGTTGGCGTGGTTAAAGTCAAAGGAGGCAGGAGCAGGCCCCTCAGTCGCACTCGCCAGTGGCAGGGCCCCTCCATACCGCAGGAGCTGTTTCCTCAGCCCTGTGCTGTTCTCTAGAGCAGGTTTGGTGCGTTTCTTTTTGTCTGAGGAGATGAATGTGATTTCAGGTTTTGGCTGCTGCAGGTCAGTGGGAGGCAGGAGCCAGCGTTCTGTGTGGTTCTCTCTGGTGCTGCTGCTGCCCCAGGCTGGCAGTTTGATGTGGCCTGGTGCAGTGTCTGCTGAGCTATAAGCATCTTTGCTGAGAGTATGGTGACGTTTCTCAGAGTAGGGCAGGGATCCTACACACAAAAAAATTGAGAGAGAGAATTAGCGCTTTCAATTTTCTGCTTCTGAATGGGAAGTGCCTGGCAGATTGGAGGCTCTAGTTTGTGAGTGAGACCTTCAACAATAAGACAGTACGACTGATAATGAGTTAACAGATAAAACATAGTAAAGCTTCTTGTTCTGCGTTCAGACACGGAAGGCCCAGCACAGAGAATGCAGCTGCGTGAGCAAAACACAGATTTGCATTTTTACTTTATTATTGTTGCAAATTAAAAACAAACCCTTTTCTCAAAAGCCTGAATCTCCAGGGAGCATCTGAGGAAACAAGGTTCACATTGCCATTTGGGATGCTTGTTTAAAAGACCATGACAACAGAACTATTTGGTTTTCCCATCCATGGGATGCCTTATTGACAGTGTCATTTTGACTCTTCCATGGCTTTGAACGCTACTGAAAAGACCTTTATCCACAGTTTTGTATCTCTGACTTTTCCACTATGGAGCTGTGCAGTAGCAGTACTGGTAGCTAGGTTATTGCTGCTGAGTAACCATTATTTCAAGGCTTTTCTTAAGTTGAGAGGACAAGAGTTGAGAAAGAGAGGAAGTGTCTGTGAATCTAGTGAAAGATGGGAAGGCTTAATGACACTTCACACAAGCTGGGCAGTCACCTAGGCCTTCATTTATACCTTCACCTTGATCACTTGGACCTCACAAAGCAAAATGACCTCCCACCTAGCCTGGGAAGAGAGAAATTCCCTCTTGCAGGTCATTTTCCTTTTACTTCAGTCCTCTACTGCATGCCTTTAGTTAGCCAGAGAGTTTTAAAACCATTCACCCACACACAGCCGCTTTCTGGGTGTTCACTGTCTGTGGTTAACATCATGTGGGAGGCTGATCCTAACTCCTTATGTGAAAAGAGATATTTGAGATACACAGATGAACAACGTCCTGGTTTATCTTCTATAACTGACTCAACTGCTGACCTTGCCACTTCTCCCCCTTTGCTCTCACCAGCTGCTGTCATGGGAAAGATTCTCTGATATCTGGGCTGGCCACACATAAAGTCAAAAGAATGTCCATGAAGAACGGGGTGGAAAAAGTCCAAGCTAAAGAAAGCAATAGGCAAGGGTGTTTTGGAGATGGTTCAATATGAAGCTGTGATCTCTGAACAGGTGTTTTGGATTTGGTGTTATCAGTATACTTCCCTACCAGTTTATCATGCCTTCTCATATGATCACAGAATAGTTAGGGTTGGAAAGGACCTTAAGATCATCTCATTCCAACCCTCCTGCCAGAGTGTAACAAGAAATAGTTCATTTTTCTCTACTCAATCTATTCAGAACCTTGAGGATCATTCTCCTACACCAGCATACTCCTGTCTAGCTCTTGCAGCCTAAGAAATACAACTGTAATGTAATCAGCTCTTTCCCATGGGAATAGATGGATGTTTCTATTCTGCCAAAGTGGTACTTGAGTCACCTCTTTAGGACAGCTTGCTGCAGACACAAATAAGCACAGAGCATGTGGAAATAGATTAGAAACCTGGAGTTTACAGGTGAGGGGAGGACAACTTCAAAGGGAAAAGTCAATACACGCAAAAATCCCAGAAGCAGAAGCAAGTCAAACTCCAGCTGCTGACGGATGGCTAGCAGGCTTCATGGCACCGCCTGCCTGCCTGCTTTTGGCAGGTGCTCTTAATTCTTTCAAGCACAAATCAAAGTTTGCAATTTACATTCCCACCCCCCAAACATGTTGAAATGTTTCTCTCTTGAGCCCTTACCTGATCACTTCTACTGCTTGCTGAAAAGACCACAGCTATAGAGGGCTGCTCAGGCAAGAAATGTAGTAATGTGTTCAGCCTTCCCTGATCCCAAAGGCAAATATGCCCCAGCCCTGCTTCGAATGTTAATAGACTTACCGGCCACGGAGCTAGAAGATGATCTCATGACAAAGCAGAGGAGCCAGAACACTTTGGTTGTCATTTTGAAGTAAAGACTTTCCAGACTCCAAATGAACTGGAGTCTTTTATGCCCTTCCCCCGATTCATGCTAATGAGAGGCAGCCTTAGGGGAAACAGGAATCACTCACTGGACAACCCACTGGAGCAAAACCAAGCTGCTGCCTCCCCGCTAGCCTCCCACTGCCCCTGCCTGGGACATCCCCCTTCCTATAGACACACCGCTCCATACTGCCTGCGGTCACCTGTATCTCTGGGAATAACATATGGATGGATGGGTTTAGCAGCAGGTTTTTATCTGGGGGGGTGAGTCTTGCTTCCGTTGGCGTTTTGTAAAGGGAATCAAACAGAACAAATACGGTTTTACTGGATATGAAGTGGAATTAAGAGATGCTGGAGCGTGCATCGCCTCTGCAATTCAGTGTATGTAAAAGGTGTGCATTACAATGGAACCGATTCAGAAATTTCTGGCCACCTCCAATTATGCAGCTGGTAATGTCTTTTACTTTAAGAAACTAGTTTCAGTGGTTCCCTTCTGCCTGGAAAATGCATTAGTTGCTGTCCAGTCCAAGGGAAAGCTCTGCTGACCCCAGATACAGCTTTATTTTTAAGTCCATATTTGCTAACATAAAGAATTTGGCAATTTTTCACACTCCAAGCAAACCCTGATTTGGATTACTGAATTAAGTAGGCTTATTTCTGTGCTCCCAGTCGAAATGGGTGACCTTACTGCCGGAAAAGGTGACCATTCTGACAGTTTATCTCACTATCTTCTACTGGATGTCATGAAAGTTGTGAAGTCATTGATGCCTTTAAGGTGCAATGAACAATTTAAAACCCACATAAAAGCACTATATCCCACCTCTGAAAGCCACCCCCACAGAAAATCTAGCTCTCGCTAATGCCGGCCTCATGTGGCCCTGCTGCTGCTTAAACACTGTTTGGCTTGTGCTGCTTTAATTAAGCAGTTTTATAGAATTCTTGAAAGTTCAGGGCTTTTCCTCAAGTAGCTATGGGGGAAAATACAGAAAATTAGCCAGAATGGTGGGCAAATTAAGTGAAATCTTAACACATCCATTACTCGCTGCGTTATGATTCTATTGCAGCGTTTATTGACCCTTATTTTCCCGTTATTTTGAACACGCTCATTCCAGAAGTATCCCAAGACAGCTATTACGGAAACAGGAATTTAAACTGAGGATGAGAGAGAGGTGAGCTCGTATGCTCCTGCTGTACCTCATCTGCCGCCCAACCAGCCCGTGTACCTGCGTACCTGCAGCGAGGGAGAGCTGTCAGGAGCGTGGCAGGCGCGCTGCTGAGGGCTGTGCTGAGGACGGACGGACACCTCAACGTCCTGCAAGCCTGTGCTCCAGGGAGTTTTCTGTTTAAATTAGGTGGTAGTGTAATCGAACCCATATTCATGTATGGCTATGCCTGTTAATGAGCTTCTCCAGACCCTGCTTGGACAGGATCCCGTTTAAAGGGACAGCAGTGGTGTTTGGGGTATTTCTACTTCTCAAGAAGCTACAGGTCCGCCGGCAGCAGCGGAGAGGAGGAAGTTTTGCAGACAGGATTCCCCGGGTGAGGAAAACCGGGACCGCCGGCACAACGGCCGTGTCCGGGAGGCTGCGGGCAGCTCTGCTGGCAGCCGAACTCCGCGGGCTCCGGTTCCCCCGCGCTTTTACCACAGGACGAGGTGTCGGGACACGGTCCGGCCCGCCCGCCGGGGACACTCACCCGCGCCTCTGCTCCGATCGCCTCACGCCTCGTCCGCCTTGCCGCAGCCGTACCCCCGGGGGAAGCGGGAAGGCGGCGGCACCACCAGGCTCGGCGGCGCCGGGGACCGGCCGCGGGGTCGGCGGGCGGGGCAGGCGCCCCGCTGACAGGG
>JANRGW010032777.1:0-13408 GCA_024733675.1 Psilopsiagon aymara | reverse complement strand
CAGAAGCTGGAAGGAGTACAGCTGGGAGAGCTGACCCAATTGGTCAAATGGATACTCCATCCTTTATCATGTCATTCACTACAATGAACACTGGAGGGTTTTGTCTTCCAGTGTAGCTGCTACTCAGGCTGGCTGGACACCAGTCTGCTTATGGGAGTGGGGTAGGTGATTTGACTTTGCATCACTTGTGCTTTTGCTACTTCCTCTTCCCTTCTCCTTCTATGATTCTCTTATTAAACTGTCTTTATCTCTTGAGCCACCTTTTTGCTTTGCTTTCCCCACCCCTCTGAGCCAGGGTAGGGGGAGTGAGGCTGTGTGGGTGCTTAGCTGCTGACTAGGCTCAATGCACCACACTAGGGTATGAGCTGTCTACAGATTCTGGCTGTGTGTTTTCAAGCTGTGTACTTGCACTGCAGTGCTTCAGTATGCCACAGATCTGTACAGGAGTCCTGCACTACCAGTAAGTACTGCTACAGCCAGTAAGTGTCCTAGCCCTCCTGCTTCCCATCCAGAGGGGCAACAAGGGTTTAACTTCTAAGCTGGGGTGTAGGACACCGAGTGTATGGCTTAGTTATCTTGAGCTGTGGACAGCTTGGAAGGCATTTCTTACTATTTTCTTCTGAGGAGGTCTTCAGAGGCTCTGAATTCTGCATTGATTTTTGCGGTAGGCGATGACCCTTACTGTGGTGGGAGAATGATGACAATCAATATGATCGCACATCAAACTCATTTATTTCATCTGAGGGTCCAGTTATATACTCTTATGGGTTACACTAAATAGTATGATTGGCTACCTATGCGCACTCGTCAATACATGATTGGCTACGATACAGAAACACACTTGTAGTGCACCCCCCCTGTCTGCAGTTTCTTCTTCTGTAATTTTCCAAGCCTTTTGCAGTTTCTTTTTCTGTGCTGTTTTTCTGTGCTGTTTTCCGAACCTTTGCTGTTGTTGTTTTCTGCACTTGTCTCAAGTCCGAGCTCGTTAGGGCCTGCAGCTGCACTTCAAGGTTACAGTTATCAGTTCCTCGTTATATTTGTCTCTGCAGCTCTCTGTGCCAAACTGCTCAGTCCTTCTGCACGTACATGTCCATTAGTAACCCCCAGTCCAGGCCGAAAAGCCTTTGGTTCACTACTGCCAGGTCTCTTCCATCCACTGGCGTACAGCCTCATTGTGTCCAGTTTCTAACAGCCATTCCCCAACAGATTTTCACCAAAGCTTGGCTTTCAGAGCTTCTCATACATTGAGAAGCTGACCTAGACAAATTTTGCTGGCCTTCAGGGCTTTGTGTCTTCTTACATAAAACCCTTCATATTGCTCTGTAGGGAATAAAACAAGTGCTGAGCATTCTCTTGAGGATGGTGCCTCCCATGTCTGCAGCAAAGGCCCTGTGATTTTCCTTGAACTCGAGTATCTTATTTAGGATACGAAATAACAGGACAACGGGAACTTGGAGCAGCTTGGAAGGAGGCAATCTGCCAAGCACCATGACCACCCACTGTTAAAGATCTCCGGACATTTCTGGGAATGACAGGATGGTGTTGACTCTGGATCTGTCATTATGGTGTTCTGTATCTTTCCTTCAGAAAACCCCTACCAAACTGTTGACTCACGATTGCTTGGTCACTATAGAGACAGTATACTTGAGCCAACCAGACCTCAAGGAGGAGCCTCTGGAGGGTGCAGGTTCCTGGTTCACCGATGGCAGCAGGTTTATTTAAGAGGGTAAATGAAGAGCAGGATATGCTGTAACTACAACTTCAAAGGTAATAGAAGCTAAACCATTTCCCTCTAACATCTCAGCACCAAAGGCAGAAAAAATAGCCCTCAATAGAGCCTTGGAGTTGTCAGAGGAGAAGCGGAGAAATATATGGACGGATTCCAAATATGCCTGTGGCGTAGTTCATGCACATGGAGCAATTTGTAAAGAATGAGGACTTTTCAATACCCAGGGAAGACACATTGGACGTGCAACAGAAATTCTACAGTTGCTAATAGCTGTACAATTATCTAATGAAATGGCTATCATACGTTGTAAAGGACATCAAAGAGGTAACTCTGATAAAGAGATTGGAAATAATTTGGCTAATTGTGACGGTAAACAGGGAGCAGAAACAAAGAATTGACAGTAAACTGGTAATTGAGCTAAATAAACCTAGGCACGCTGAAGAAGATATGAAACTAATTGTAGACTTGGAAGGACAGGAAAATGAAAAGGGTTGGATAAAAATACCTGATGGGGAAGTAGTGATCCCTATAATCAATTATGGAAGTTGATACAAGAAGAACATAACAAAACTCATTGGGGAAGTAAGGCCTTGTGTAAACAATTAAACAAACAGATCATAGGATGAAACTTCTATACAATAAAATAGTTCGGGTTGGAAAGGACGTTAAGATCATCAAGTTCCAGCCGCCTTGCCATGGGCAGGGACGCCTCCCACTAAACCATGACACCCAAAGCTCTGTCCTACCTGGCCTTGAACACCGCCAGCAATGGAGCATTCCATAGTGCAATAAGTGACAAAACATTGTCAGCTATGTCAGAAATATAATCCTGAGACTGAAAACAGGAATCAGGTAGGGACAATTGGAAAAGGGAATTATCCGGGACAACAGTGGCAAATGGATTTTTTTGAATTACCTAGAAAAAGGAGCTTATTGATATTTGTTGGTAGTGACTGATACTTTTTCAGAGTGGCCAGAAGCATTCCCTTGTAGGGCAAATAGTGTGAAACAAGTGATTAAGGTGCTATTAAATGAAATAATACCTTATTTTGTAGGTCCCAGCAACTATTTCCCCTGACCACGGTGCACATTTCCTTGCAAAATTATTATAAAAAAATCAGTAAGAAACTGGAAATAGATTGGCAATTACATGTCCCATATAGGCCTCAGGCCAGTGGGCAAGTGGAAAAAATCACTTAATTTAACAACAACTTGGAAAGGTTTGTCAAGAGGCTAAGTTATATTGGCATCAGGCATTACCATTGGCCTTATTAAGAATCAGAACAAAACCTTGGTCAAAGGAAGGTATTAGCCCATTTGAGATTCTATATGGAAGGCCAGTTTAAAGGGGAGATTCTTCAAGAAATAGGAGAAGGATAACTTCTACAGTTCTTGGTGAACTTGGGAAAACAGTTAGAAGAAATAAATAGCAGAGTGTTAGGGACCACATCTAGAGGTTTAGATTATCCTATTCATCATTTAAAGGCAGGAGCTTGGGCTTTTATCAAGAATCTTGCAGGTGATCCCCTAGAAGTAGAGTGAAACATACCAGGTATTACTGACTACGTTTACAGCAGTGAAGATAAAGGAACAGCCTGCTTGCATACATTACTCAAGAATCAAGAAGGCACCAGAACCAGAAAAACATCAGAACCGAGAAAAAGTATGGTGCATCGAAATTTCAGGACCCACACATATGAGACTACATCAATCATAATTTGGACTTGCATAATAAAAATTGTAGAAGAATGGAATCAAAATTTGTATCTGAGATTGATAGAAAGTGTTACAAATGTCTTAAAAATCAGTAAATGCTGGATCTGTACTCAGCTACTTAAATCAGGGGAGAGACTGGGTATTCCTTTAATTAGCTTCCCTATCCCCTTTAAGACAAATTGGAATAGATTATGGAGAGATACTGTTTATGCTGACAAGAGCCATACAAGTTTGCAGGTTTTAAGGATACAAGTGTCAAATATGTTGGAAGTCATATGTATAGCCACTAGTAAAACTCTAAATCAGGGCAACATGTGAGTAGTAAATTACCCATACTGAAGCTGGGCAATGCAACTTCACTTTCTAAAACATTTACCTGGTTACTGGAATGTTCCTGAAGGTAAAGGTTGGTGTTGATTATGTGGAGAAAATGCCTATAGGGCTTTGCCTCCTAACTGGAAAGGGACATGCACACTAGGAGTAGTGGTTCCAAACTTTACAGTAATTGACATTCATCCCTCTGGAACCTGGGTTCAGAGTTTTATTAAAAGAATCAAACAAGGTTATAATCCTATAGCAGAATGAAACACTGCTTTTCACAGCTTTGTTGGATGGCTTATTCCATCTCTAGGTGTTAGCGAATTAGAAAAAGGGATTGTAAATATCTCAGCTGCAATTGAGGAAATGGAAAATCAAACTGGTGATGCTGTTCTAGCGTTACAAGAAGAGATAACCAGCCTGTCTAAAGTAGTGCTCCAAAATTGAATGGCATTAGATACACTGTAAGCATCCCAAGGAGAAGTTTGTTCTGTAATCAATGAAGGTTGCTGTTCCTACATAGATCAAAGTGGCAGGATTGAAACAGATCTGGAGGAAATTTGGAAACAAACTAAAATATTTCATGAAATGGCCAAGGATGATACCTCCTGGGGGTTCGAAGAAATATGGAGAAAGTTAGCCTCACGGTTACCTGATCTCTCCTGGTTAAGGCAACTGGTTGCGGGGATATTAATATTAATTGTTTTAATATTGATTACTTGTGGTATGATACAATGTTCCTTTTGCTTTGCAAACAGTCCATGATAAACTATGATGAATGGAAGAGAAACAAAATTAAGCATCAAGTAGAAGCAGGAAAATATGTCAGGAAACTTTCAATAGAATGAAATAACTCAGTTGCAAAAGAATTTGGAATAAGACAAGAAAAGGGGGGATTGAAGAATGGGTTGATTGATGAATAGGGTTGTAGATGAGTAACCTCTAGGATGTTAGGCTTTGGTAGCAACTATAGACAAAAAGGAAATTACTAAGATAAGCTTTGCCAGAGCTGCCTACTGGTTACTGATATGACGATGATCCTAAAACAAAGTGATGAGTAATAACCACCAGGGGTCCAAAAGCCCACTCCCACATTTTTGTGTACGTGCGGGAGGCATTCTCTATCAGTATGTAATCTAATAGAAAGGTATGTTTAAGGACAATATAATCACAGCTTGGTTGATGCTCGGGAGAGACATGCTTGGAGGAGCTATCCCCCGTGTCTCCCGGCACCGCAATCAAGAATACCTGCTTGTCAACTTAAAACTTTGTTGGCGAGTTCCTGGAGTTTTCTCCAAATCAGAGGGCAGGGCCACAGAGTGCCTGAGACATGAAAGGAGCCTCCAGGAGCAGGAGCAGCCATGGGTCCCATCAAGAGGGTGAAGGCAGAGAGAACTTCAGTCTCTGAACCTCTGAACGCACTGCTTCAGGAGGGATGCTGCAGGTATACTTTGTCCAGCTGTGGGTAGCAGGATTGGCAGCCCCAAGAACAGCAGGTAGAGCTACAGGCTACAGGTAGCCCCCAGGCTGCAGGACCGTCTTCCTATCCTGCACTGCTAGTCTTCCTGAATGCTCTTGTGCTGTGACTGGCAGGGGGTTCCTTGCAGGCAGCAGCAATTGGTCCAGCAGATGAAGCAGGCAGGAGCCATGCTCCTGGAGGCACAGTGCTTCCCACAGGGTACTGGCCACAGGCACTGCAGACCTACTCTGCAGCAGAGCTGCAGATGTAGGTGCCAAGCTATCCCAAAGAAAAGAACAGCTCAAATCTTTCTAAACACATTTTTCTTTATTGTGTCATTAACAAAGACGCATACAGTGGTATCCATCTGCAAAGCATGCTGCTTTTTGGGGGGACTCATACTGAAGGAGAAACGTGTCATGGGCAGTCACGAGAGCAATTTGTGAGAAAATCAGCTGTTTGGTGCAGCCGCTGCAGTCAATGAGCCCATGGGCAGAGTACCAGTGCAACAGGCTGCAATGACACCCAAGGCCTCCCTGAGATGTGATGCAGCAGTTCTGGGAGGCTTTGAAGGTGTCTACTCTGTGTATGTGCCTGTTTTTGGGCTCCCTTCTTGGAGGCCTTGGAAAGGTGGTCCAATGCTCCTGTCATTATTTTTATTAAGGGACACGTGTCCTGGTTTCAACTGGGATAGAGTTAATTTTCTGCCCAGGAGAAGGAGTGGTGATCAGGTTCAGGACACTACAGAGAATGGTTTTGTGCTTTTCAGCGGGGGATAGCACAGAGCTCGTAGGCAGGAGGTACGTTGCTTGTCCCACTCATCACTGGGGTTGTGTTGATTTCCTGGGGATTGACAGTAGGCTTCAAGGTAAAGTTCTGCAAAATGGTGGTCACGAATAAGAATATCTCCATGCGTGCCAGGCCCTCTCCAGGGCATATTCGCTTCCCTGAAAGTGAAAACAGCAAATAGCACTCTGCTGACTAGATCAGAGCTTGTACTAAGCAGACGTGTTGAGCAGCTTTATTTACCAGATACAGCCAGAGCAGTCAGATGACCGTTAGGATTACGAAGGACATTCACAAGAGAAGAGTTTGTTGGAAAAAGACCCTTGGCAGTTTGACTGGTTATGTGAAGGAAGAACAGTAGTAGGAAAAGTCTTAAATGTGGAGGGGGCATCACAGGAAGCAAGATGAGAGAGAGCTTAAGAGGTGCTGAGGAAAAGTGGAGCTACCACAGAAAGACAGGTTGGTTAAGGAAGGCTGATGGTTGTGTAGGAAGGTGAAGGTATTTTAGACAGTGTCAGTGAGTCCCACTCATATCGTTATATAGGCAACTCCTAGTAGGAGAAGGTTTGAGAAGCCCCAAATAAGATGGGAAATGCAGCTGAGGAGGATTGAGAGCAATAGGGAGGAGTTATCCAAAGAGCAGTGAGACCCAAGGAAGCAACAATGGGACCATGCTAGGAAGAGGGATTGTGTGTTGTAGGGAAAGACAGGATGATTGCCAGAGCAGGAAGTCAACAGAGAGAGGAAGAGAGAGAAAGCCTGCGCTTTACCTGCTGAGAAGGGCATGAAGAACTCGCTCTTCCTGAAGGTGCCATTCGCATTCAAGAAATGTCCGGGGTTGAACTCATTTGGATTTAGAAACTCTTTACTGTCATGGAGGACAGAACTGAGGATGGGAAAAATCGTAGTGCCCTGAGGGAACAGAAGAAGAGCAGAACATGTAAGGGAGTCTAGTTGGATCACTTAATCTGACTGCCTGCCAAGTGAAGACTAGATTTCCCAACACAGCCCTATCCATGTTTCGTTTCCCTTTGGGGACCCTTCCTTTGAGGAGGCAGCTTTAGGAAGACCCTGCTAGAAGTTGCAACAGGGACAGTTGGCTTCTCTTCCTGAGCACTTCCTCTCACTTTCTCATCATTTGTCCTCACCCTGCTCTAGTCATCTGGGGACACCTTACCTTCTTGGTGTTTCACAATAATGAACTTGTAGATGCATCATGTTCCCCCTTTTCTGCAAGATCCCCAAAGCAAAAGCACACAAAGTTGTGGGAATAAAGCACTGTTGCACTCTCCTGACAAATTTCGCCTGACAGGATCCTCTTTTTTCTCTTCCGGATCATTTGTGGGGGTTTTGTGTGGATCATGGGCAGGGAGAAATAAATAATCCAGCAGTGATGACGTAAGCAGATCCCTGGGTCCTGCCTTTTGATTTTACAAGATAGCTGAAAATCAAGATGTCAACAGCCATGGGCTACTGTTTCCCACGGCCACCCAGAAGAGCAATGAGCATTGCTGCAGCCAGCCAGGCCAGGTCATGGGTTGCTCTAGCCCTGCCTCTGGCAGTGGCCAGCAGTGACTGCCTCAAGAACTGTGTAAGAACAGGGCAAACAGGTTTTTTCTTGCTGCCTTCAATACCAAGATAGCCTCCAGCACTTTGTGGCTGAGGGGCTCTCTGTGCTCGGCAACTACCAGCTGACTTTGCAGTCTCTCCCAGAGGGTGGTGAGCAGCTCCACAGCTTTGCTGCCCTTTGTGTGAGGTGTCACTGCCCTGTGCTTTCTGTGGTTTTTGTGAACCCACTGTATATCTACAGGGAGGTAAAGCTGCAAAGCAAGTGAGCAAAGGTGCTGGGCAGAGCTGCTCTTCCACTCTTTGCCTACTAACCTTTGGAATGACATACTCCCTGAAGCGTGTGTCTTTAGCCACAGTGTGAGGGAGACCTATGGGGAGGAGGGAGATGAAGCGCTGGATTTCATGGACCACTGCATCTGTGTAGGGCATCTGGGTCCTGTCAGCCACACAAGGTCTTCGTGATCGTCCTACTACCTGGTCAATCTCTTCTTGAACTTTCTCTGTTAGGAGAGGCACAAACCATAAAATGGGTAAAGAAAACCAAACCCACCTAAACAGGTTGCCCTAAGCTGTCCAAAGATCACAGGTGACAGGAGCAGTGATGCTGGTTTTGGTGTCAGCTAGAACACAGCTCTGCTGCAGCCCATGCAAAGAATGTCTTCCTAGTGACTTGGTTAAATAGGAGTACTGGGAGGCCAAGATGTGAACACAGTCGAGCCCCTGGCTGTGAGGAGAGTGTAGCTGATGATAATGCCAGTGAAGCTGAGGGATCTCTAATGACCACCCAGGGAATGATGGTGCAGGGACTTTGCCCATTTCGATAAAATATGAGAAAGGGAGGAGAAAAGTGGTGGTGTTAGACATGTGCCCAGCCCAGGTGAACAGCTGAAGAGGAAGAAGTCCCAGACTGGTACCTTGTATCTTCGGATGTTTAAGTAGAAGCAGAAGCCCGTATCTTACGGTGGTGCTAGTTGTCTCAGTTCCAGCAGTGAACAAGTCGAAAGTGGTGGTTATCAGGTTCTTCATGTGGAAACTGGAATTGGGACAGTCTTTCTCCTAGAGAAAAAGCTGTGACGTTTCTCCAGCCGAGGTAAGAAAAGTGGCCCCCTCTTGTGTCATCCCAGGCCTGCCTTTTCCCCTAGAGCTGTTGCATTTCTCTGCTAAGGTGCAGCAGCCATCTGGGGCATTATAATGCTATCTTTGTGCAGTGAGCTCAACCCCACAGCAATCTTCTTTCAAGCTGCTGACCAAATGCTATGGAGCTGCCTGTTTGCCCTTGCTATGCCAACTGCTAGTTGGCTAGTTTCTAGTGAAAGAACTTCAAGACCAGACTGCAAATGCTCCTGTGTTTTGGTGAGAGCAGATGAAGGAAATGCTGTCCAAGCCAGCTACAAGAAGTGGCTGGTGAGTGTGTAGACCCAGAGCTATAGGCTCGAGCAGAGGTAGTATCTGAGGTTTGGTGTCATCCCACAGCACAGTGCAGCTGCCTGGGAAGGGGTCATCGTAATGCCTGTGTTAGGAGAGGGAAGGGGTTCAGTGTAGGTGTGTTTGGGGCTGAGCTGGGGCTCTACGCTGTCTCCTTACCTCCTGCATTTTGTTGAGGAAGAGGTCGATGAAATCCTGAGGGGAAGTGGGATCTAGGGAGTCTTGATGTATTTTCACTTCCTCTGACACAAAGGCTTTTAGAGAATCAAATTCTTTGAATATGTTGTTGTGTGGGCCAGGCAAGTAAACCAAAATGTTTGGAAACATCTGGTAGAGCTGGAATGAAAGAAACAGGAAGGTCCACAGCATGATCATTGCCCTTTTCTTTGATATTAGCAAAAAGCCTAGGAAGGCCACAACCCTCTCAACTGTGGCAAGCAGAAGGTTTGGCCCAAGTATGAGGCTGGGCACAAGTGTGACGCACAAATATGAGGCTGGGCAGTCTGAGAGCATGGTAGGGTCTTGCTTAGTGGCAGTAGAAACCTCAAAGGTGGAAAAGAAGGACGTTCAGGACTAGGGGGAAGCTGCACTTAGCTGGCAAAGCCAACTCCGTTACTGAGGGTGCTTCTTGCTCTTGAATGAATTCCCTCTTGTGCAGCAGAGCATTGATGGAGTCCTAGTTAGAAGGCTGCAATGCAACTTCATTGGGAGGGGAGCCCCCTGCTCCCCTGGGAGAATACTGACACTGTGAAAGGGCTACTGAATGTACCTGTCCCCAGCAAGAACTTGGCATATGAAAGATGTTGTTCATGTTGTTCATCAGGGCCAGGAACTTCTTGTCTTTATAATCGTATCGTTTCCCAAAGACGATGGAGCATATGACATTGGAGACAGCACAGCTCAGGATAAAGGTTGGGTCAAAAGGTTTTCCTGTAATTTCAGATAAATTACAGACCATAAAAAAAACCCAACAAAACTATGGCTACTTATGGCTACTGTGAGTAACCTGAGCTTTGGTTATTAGAAGAACTATCAGATCACAGTCTCTCAACGACACAGAAGGGTCTTCCAAAAAGAACAGTACATAATTATGGAATTATTTACTGCTTTGTAATGGAGCATAGCTGGTGCACAGACTAGAGACATGGGAACTTCAACTCTATGCTAAAAAGATGGGTCCCTTAATACAGTCTTTTTTTTTTTTTGCAAACATAAGCTATATTAAAAATGGACCATACCCTTTGTTTTGTCAATCTCTTCCAGAAAGTACTGAATTTCCTCCTGGATTCTCTCTTCAATGCTCCTCTTCCCCATCCCAAAGTTGCGCAGAGCGCTGAGTGTGAACCGCCGGACTTGCAACCATTCCTCATTGTTGCTAAAAACAATCCCTGCAGAGGAAGAAGGAAGAGGAAAGATCTGGTTTGGGTATGCTTTGTGTGAGATGAAGAGGTTCTTAGTGATGGTGAACCCTGTCGCTGGGACAGCAAATCCTGTCCTTGTGACAGCATTGACATAGTGGCTGTTGCTGCTTGCCCTTTCACTGGCCATCACCGGTATCAGTCCAGTTTCATTTCTCTGCTATCCTCATTAGGTCATGTAAGCCAACAATCACAGCCCACTCTGCCTTCTCTTTTCCAGTTGGGACCCATCCACTCCCCACAGTTTTCCCTGGTGTATTAATACACTCCAGCTGTGCCGAATGCATACTCAACCCTTCTATTCTCCTCAGAAGGAGCTTGATTAGCAAACATACCTAATCCATTGCTAGCCCTGTCTCCTATTGGCATGTGTCCTCTGCCAGCAAACTCATCCGCACGATCAACCAAGGCTTCTTTCACCACGTCATGTCCATACAGGACCACCACTGGGTCAGAGCCCAGGTGCACTGTGAACACTGGTCCGTACTCTCCGCTGAGCTGTCAAAATGGAAGAGAGAATGAGTAGATAGGGAGGAGGAGTTCAACAGTGGCCTTGCTGCTGCATCCCACTGTGGGTAGTGCAGCCCCACAGACTAGCAGTGTCAGATTGGTCCTGTCATGATAAATCCGGGTGTGGAGAGGGTTTCCAGCTCTCAGGCCCTGAACAGCAACGGCAGCAGCAGTGAGGGAAGAAGCTGAGATCCCTTTCACTTTTCTGCTCCTCTAGGCTTGCCGCTCATCAAGCTAGAGCCTCATGTCCACATGCGCAGATCATACATGTTTCTCAACCACAGAATAAAGTAAGAGAGAATAAGGTCAGAGAGAAGAAAGTAGCTTTACCTTCTGGAGGGTTTTAGCCATGTCCTTTGGTTTCACCTGCAGCACATTACCTAGGATGGGAAGGGGAAGTGGTCCTGGGGGCATCTTCCCCTTTCCATGCTTGCCTCTCCATGCTGCAACAGAAAGCAGGCAAGCAATGCAAACTAGAAGGACAACGGTGGCTGCTCCCAGGAGCTCCATTTGCTTCTGCAGCTCAGGACGGAGTGACTCTGGCTGCTGGAGCCCAAACTTATATACGGTAGGGCTATGTTAGTTCAATAGCAGGTTTTTGATTACACGGCTTAGTCAACACTACTAGTCAATTGTTAGACCGCCCTGTGTTATGAAACTAGGATTTCTTTTGGTGTTAGCTTGTCATTGAAAGCACCTTATCTCAGATAACTGCCGCAGCTATCAGTGGTTATGAAACTTGTAATAATGTGCTGATAAAACTTGTTCCATCTAAAGTTTATCATGGAAGATGTCACGCTAGGGGTGCGCTTCTCTACTTCTCAGAAATCCTCACAAGAGATGAAAGTAAAAAAACTATCCATCTAGCAAGGGCAGAAAGGCCTCCAGACGTCACAACAGACAAGAAAGGATTTGCTGAGAGAGGTAACATAAGCACATAAGAAAAGGGGACTAGACCTCTTCAAGTTCTCCTGGAGGAGAGAAAGACTGAGACAAGCAGGTAGAGAAAAGAGAAATCAACAACTTGGGAGCATCTCCAGGGAATGATTTCCCAAGCTGAGACAAAGCTGCACATATGAGAGGCTGGATATAGGTTAGTGCAACCTGGCAACTAGTCCTTGCACTTGCAATGGCCAAAGAAGCTCACCCAGATTACTGCTGGAAGCTGGCCCGCACAACTTGCTGTTTTGTTGATGTCTTGACTCTGGCATGAGGAACTGCTTCCCTGGAAATGCCAGAGGTGCTCTGGGAGGCTAAACAGCATGTCTGGTATGCTGCAAGGACTTCAGAAAGAGCTGGGGCTTCCTGACAAAGATTACTTTAGGGGCAGTGTACTTGCAAAGTCCCAACAGCAGTGGCAATGGCAGGCAGGAAGGACCCTTAGGGCTGTGGCACTGACAGTGCTCAGCTTGCTCAGTCTGGCTGTATCCCCCTGTGTCTCCTGAGCACTGACACTTTTGCAGGCAGATAGATCTCATCTAACTGAGCTGGTGTTGCAAGTACCTGGGATGAGGGACTTGGTGGGAATTAGTCAGGGGCCTAGTGTGCTGGGTTTGCTGTGCAGCAGAGTGTTAACACGAGTTTCCCTTTCACTCAGAGATCCTGGGGCAGGTCTCCATCCAAAGGCAGGTTGAATGCATCTTTGAGCAACCTGGTCTAATGGAATGTGTCCCTGCCCATGGCAGAGGGTTGGAACTAGATGAGCTTTAAGGTCCCTTCCAAACCAAACCATGCTATGATTCTGTGATCCCTTGCAAAAGTTTCTGTGGCTTCCTTATGTCATCCTTGTTCATCCTTATGTCATCCTCAAGTCATCCTTTTTCTCTCTCACAGGCACAATAATTTGCTAGTTGGTATTTTAAAATCTCATTTTACTTCTAAAAGATCCCTATTTGATACTGCAGTGGAAAACCTGAATTGCCAACAAGTCTGGGCTAGTTGCTGGGTTGACCTAAACTCCTGCATCAGCTCAGACGTTGCCAGAGAAGTTCATGGAAGTTCATGTAGTTCTACGGCCTTCGAACTGGTGAAAGTGGAGTTCATGGGACTTTGCACAGCTACACGAGGCAGCCCTGTTGCTAGCGTTCATGAGCTTGCCATGTTCTCTGTAAAGTTCCCTCTTTCCTGTGGGGACAAGGGGTCACTTCTCAGCTCTGTCTCACAGTTGGCAACATACTTTGGGCAAAAGCCCTGGAACAAGGAATGCTTTCAAAATTTCTCATTTATAACAGGATAAAATCATTATACTCCAAATATTCCCACCACCCTGCGGACACTCTGGGGGATTTACAAGGGGGGGAACCCGTAATACTAATGTTATGGGTTCAGCAGTAGCAATCATTTTTCCCCTTCTTGGTAGCTGTGTTTTTGACTTGTGGCCTGAGAACAGTGCTGATAACAGCAATGTTTTTAGTTATGGCTTAGTGATGTTTGGTCTGGCCAAGGACTTCCGGAGCCTCATGCTCTGCCAGGGAGGAG
>JANRGW010032776.1:0-28961 GCA_024733675.1 Psilopsiagon aymara | reverse complement strand
GGCAGAAGCTCTTCCCTGTGAGGGTGCTGAGGCACTGGCACAGGGTGCCCATGGGAGCTGTGGCTGCCCCATCCCTGGCAGTGCTCAAGTTCAGGTTGGATGGGGCTTGGAGCAACTGCTCTATGGAAGGTGTCCCTGCCATGGCAGGGGTTGGAGCTGCAGGAGCTTTAAGGTCCCTTCTGACCCAAACCATATACATGGAGATGGAGAAGGTGGCTGCTCCTCTCTTTCCATGGTCTGATTTAATGGACAATCCCTGTGTGCTGTGTGCGTGGCACTGCTGCTGTCCTGCTGCTTTTCCAAGTGACCTGGCAAGCCTGAGCCACTGGCAGTGGCTGCTGGAGCTCTGCTCAACTGCCACACTGATACTCTGCTGCATGCCAATGACTTTAACCGGAGAGCCTTCATATGGCTGGAACTGCAAGGAGCTGTTCTGAAACGTCGAAGTGAAGCAATTTCCAGTAGGCTGATTTATTTATAGAGTGCATCTGTTGCTGAAAGAAGTCCCTGGGTTTGCAGAAGAAACCTTGAGCTGTGTTTTTAGCAAGCTGGGGCAGGTAGGTATCTGTTCAATTGCTTCCTTCATAAGACTGCTCCCCTTCATCTGCCGCCTCTTGATCCTGGCATGCAGTTGCTGTCTCCATCTGGATGGGATTTCAGCCTCTGGGTTTTTGAATCAGTGCCTTTTTTGTGCATCTCGAATTCAGGTTTAGAAATAGAGGTGCGCATCTTCTGCTGTCTGTTGAGGACAGAAACCTGTGGCTGCTCAGGAACTTGGTGTAAACCATTGCCTTGCACAGCACTGTATTCCTACAGAAATACCTGGTAGCCCTGTGTTCTTCCATCAGTTCAGTTCGCTCACGTGGAGTAGTCACCACTTTGGATTAAAACCTCTAAGCATTTGCTGCTATATTCTTACACTGTTGTTCTTCCATGTAATTTCAGGTGGAGTTTTGAAAGACTTAAGAAGGGAATAACTAATTGCTCCCTAACAGGATACACTTAGGATCAGACACAACATTCCTATTAGCCTGGAAGATAAGTTTGCCAATCCTGTGTTTCCCAAACACATAAATATTGCAGTGCTGGCAGTTCATTTGCTATCAAAGTATTGAAGTGGCTTTTGTCTTCCCAAGGTTCTGAGCATTCCTGTTTTCTGGTACTTAATTATGAAACTCCTTATGGGTCCCAAACAGTTCAAGCAGATAGTGTGCCATGAAACTGAAGTCAAATGCCTTAAAAAACCCAACCTCCCCACTTCATGCAACTGAATGTTGTCTTTGGAGGCATTTGCATGTTCGGCTGATGAAGCCTGATCAGGAAGATGAGGCCTCTGTGCATGCCCAGCTTTGCAGTAGGCTATTGCACAGATTGCAGGATCAGAAGGAAGCTGGTGTAGGAGATGAGGAACTCTGGCAGCAGCGGGGGAAGCTGAACAGGAAAGCAGAGTACTGGAGTACCTCCAAGGCCTCTATAGCCATCGATGTGTAGTAACAGTGAGCAGCCAAGTGGGAGAGATCACGGCTGAGCTAAGCTTATCCTGCTCTGCTTTATCGATCTGGCCGAGGCAGGATAAAGCAGTGCTACAGCAAATGAGCCGACACCAAACAAATCTGTATCAACATTAAACAAATCAAAGTTTATGTGTAAGCTGGGATTGGGAAAAGGTGTGGATTTGTATGTGTTGGATGTTTGAGTGTGTTTGTAACAACTGTTAATGTTTTGTCTGGGAGTATGTGTAGGTATTCAGCTGCTTTTCTGTTGAGATTAGACCTTTACTGGGAGTACTGTTCACTTCTGCTGATGGTTTAAAGTAAGAAACCTTTTGTCCTCCTTTAGTATTAAAGTAATCAGCAAAATGAGGTAATGGGAGATGTCTGATGACAGTTATGTGCAGTAAGGTTGAGGGAAGGTCTTTAGGCTTCCCTTTGCACTGACTGCTGGTTGATGAAGCTCTGCAGGGATAAAACCCAAAATGAAGCTGGCTGCCCTACTTTCTCCTGTCTTTATACACCCTTACAGTCAGATACATTGATAGCATTACCTGATCAGAACATGAAGTGAACTTGAAATGCTTCAGTACATCTTTGCATTCGAGTGAAGTGACTCAGGATCCCAGTTTGCTTTCTGTTAAACCATGTGCAGTTGGAAATACCATTTGGAGCAGTGGGATGGTGCTGTGGGCCGAGGATTCCAGGAATGTCAGGCTTTCCCAAGCACCCTGTGCTGAGCAAGCCATCTGTGTTTGTTGTGCCAGGGCTGGGAGCCAGTGCTTCATCCTGAGCAGGGTGCTGTTTGCAGCCCATGATCATAACGGGATTATAGCTTCAGGCTGAACTGGTTTAGTTGCCAAAGTGCTTTCAGCATTTGACCCCAAATGTGCTAATCACTCTGACAATGGTCTTTGTTTCTTCCCTAGGGCTGAGAAAACAGAGGTACTCAGTGAAGACCTGTTGCAGGTATTGTACCACAATTAATATGTATACTTTCTCATAGTATCAACTAGGTTGGAAAAGACCTCTAAGATCATCAAGGCCCCCTGTTACCCCAGGGCTGCCAAGACCACCACTGAACCGTATCTCTAAGGATCGATCTTACACATTTTAAGTTGCTCTTTGTGAGGTTTGAACCTTCCAAGTTTGGTGGAGTACCTAATGTGGGGGAAAATACTGCAGATGATGGTGAAGAAAATGAGGGGGTCTTTGGCTGACTTCTCAGCAACATGCAAAAAGTGCGATCCACTTTGAGTGGAAAAACTCAAGTACTTCTGTTTCAGCATCTGATCCTGTGGCCTGATAAAGTGGAGGAGGAAGAGTCTCACTTTGAATTAGCTGATCTGTCTCATTAAGCTTATGAGCTAATAGTGCTAATGACTTGCCAGTCTGTCTGCTGGAGGAGGATGAGCTGGGAAGAAGCGATGATCAGGCACAGCTGGTTCCTGTCTTCATGTCTGTTTCTCTTCAAGAGGTCAACTTGGGCCTTAAGAGAAGCGGCAAAAAAGCCTTGCCAAGTTCTTGCTAATAGATTTTTCTCTGGAAGTCTGGAATGGCTTTATTTAAGTGTGCAAATGCTGCTTGCTTAGCTTGTGATACTTGTTCTCAGATTTGTCTCGCCGCCATTTGATGTGTTTGCAGACTTGTCAGCTTTTTGCAGGCGTGCCATCTAACCAAACACTACTTCCATGGTGGGATTTCAGTTGCAACTGTTACATTAACGAGGTTGACTCATTACGTAGGACAAATCTGACTGCAGACTTGGTCTGCGTAGCTTTCTGCCTGTGGTTGCTTTGTGAAAGACTAAAGGGGCAGAGCATGCATTGTCGCAGGGGTCAGGCTGAGTGCTCTGTGAGACCTCAAGTGACACAGCTATTTCGAATAGATAACAAAGCATCTTGGTATGCTGAAGTTCAGGACCCGTATGTGAAACACAGAAGCCAAATCCATGATGCAAATACTCTTATTTCAGCCCTTCCCAGCTGTTTAGATTAAAGTAGATGAGAGACTGCAACAGCCTTAAAACTTGAATTCAGCAGAAGCACATGAAATCATCTTGAGTAATGGTGAAACAAGCTGACCCGAAATGCTTTGCCCTGCTCTCAGGGGACTGCTTCCCTTGAACCACAAATACCTCCCCGGTTGGACAATCCTGGTTGTAGTTCCTGGAGAGATGTGTGCAGTGAAGTGGTGTAAAGGCTGCTAAAACACCTCCATCGCCTCAGAGAACCTGTCTGTGTTCTTGGGTAGCTGCCGAATAGTAACGAGAAGCGAAAGCCAAAAGGATTTTGCAAGCAAGGCTTTCCCAGGCCCAGAGCAGCCTGGCTACACCCAAGTGGAAGAATTTACTCACTTGTTTGTTTGCTCTTGGGGGCTTGTGGAGGGGAGGAAGGCTCTTATCTAACCAAAGGGCTGAGAAGCGCGGTACTGTTCGCTTTACAAACATGTTTCAGTGTGTTCTTTATATTTAGCTCCAGCTCTGACACAGGATTGCCATGGCTCTTTTTCTGCTTTCTGGAGTGCAATTCTAGTATCTCTGTTAAATGTGTTCCTGTCTGAAGACAAGGAGTATAATTGAGTACTGGAAAGGCTTCTATAATAGACCCACTTTCTGACATCCCCCTGTGGCATATAATAAAGCAATTGTGAGATGTTTTGTACACTGAAGATGCCCTGGGGGTACAGACAGCATGGCCTGTGGGTCACATTTTCACTTCAAAGGTAGCTTAATAGAGATGAATGTCATTCATGGTTCTTCTAGCATCTTTGAACTGAAAAGCAGATCAGAAGGAGTGTATATTGTGAAGTTTTGGGGTCATGTTCCTCCTATCAGTCTTCTGCCTTTGAGCTTGGCATTCAGGCTGCCTGGAAGAGGCTGTTGGGAATATGTGTCCTCCAGAGGCTTTCAAAGGAGTGTAAGCTACCGTGCTTGGCTGCGTTAGCCTGCTGGGGTCTGTCAGATGGTTCAGTTACAGGATGTCCCTGTTTTGTATGTGAAAAACCCCAACTGTGCTCGGCATTTTAAGAAGTCTTCACTACAGAACCGTGCAAGAATAAATGCAGACCACAAACAGCACGTTCCTGTTCATGTGTCTTCACATGGACTGAATTCTGAGCTGCTTGATGCATGCTCTGTAAAGAAAAGGCAGTGCCGTGTGCTTTCAGAGCAGCTTCTCTGCACCTTACTCTGCCATAATAGATTTTTGCTAAGCTTTTTGAGCACCTCAACTTGGATTCATCTTGGAGCTCTCAGGAGCTTTTAGTGCCTTCAATGCCTCATGTAGCCAGTGAAACTTCAGTCTTCCTGCAGTAGCCTTTCAACTCACCAGCCCTCCTGTGCTGGTTCTGGTTCACCTTCCTTCTGGCCTTGCAAAAGCTGTGACTGGGTGGCACAGTCCCAAGGTCCAGCTTTGGGTCCTGCTGCAGCTTTGCAGAGCTGCTGCTCCCCTCCCTGGAAAGGAAACAGAGACCCCAGGCCAGCACGTGCTTGTGCATCAGGACAGGGCTCACACATCCAGCAGCGATGCTGTGCTGATCCACACCAAGTCCTGCCTGTTCTGTGCTTCCCTCCACTGGCATCTTCTTCCTTGAGCTTCTCCCAGCACGCACCCCGCAGGCTCCTCTTCTGTTGGATCTCTGTCTGGTTTAGCAGCTCTAGTTTTTACTCTCTGCTCTTGTTGGGACCTAATTTCATTCTTCCAGTTGTAACCACTTTAGGGATATACATATCCCAGCATAGTGGCACCAAGTAAACCTTTTGGGAGAAAAAACCATGTCATTCTCACCTGGATGTGTCACATTCTCAGTGAGAATTTATAGCATTTCATGTTCATTAGAACACAGCATTCTGCCTCCTGGAAAAAACAGCAGTCTCTCTCCTGCTTTAAATCCGTGGGGCATCATAACTTAGCACTGCAATTGCTACTCTGACAGCTCATCTGTATTTATGATGGAGAGGAAAGCTGGGGAGAATTACTGCCCTGCTGAAACTGTAATAGCAGTCGTTTTAGAGCTGTATCAAAAACTGGAAGTGGTTCAGGGTATTTCTGCAGATGAAATCTCCTTTTTTATCCCTTGCTTTTTAACTAGAAGCAATTCCAAAGGGCCTCCTTTTATTCTTGGTGAGTCATCAAAATGCAGATAAACTGCATTTTTTCAGAGCTGTGCATGGAGAGCTCGCTGCCATATGCAGTTCTGTCCCAGTGCTCATCACTTGCTTTGCTTTTGGTGTTCTTTGGAATAAAATAGGTCGAAGTTCCATACTTAAAATCCCTTAAAAGAACAGTTTATTGATGTCGTATTGTCTTTGTCATGTTCACAGTCTATGTATTGAGCCATGTTTCGAATAGACTGTGACCAACAGAAGTCGTTTGTGCATTGCTGCCTGTTTTTTTCACTCCATCTCCCTTTTGAATCCTATTAATATACTGTTTTGTAGCATGTAGGAGTGGAGCTTTGTCCTGGTATTTAATGACCAGAGAAGGAAACACCATAGAAAGCAGTGCATGGGTTTGATGCAGTGTAAAGGAGCAGTCAGATATGTCTTTACCCTTCTACTTTACAAGGTCACAATCAAGAAGTGAGCATTTTTCCAGTTTTCCTCCCTAACTTAGTGTCTGTCTGCATGTGCTGTTATCTCCAATGGCAGGTAGCAACCTGATTCTCTTCTGCTGAGACAGGAAGTAGGGGCAGTGTTTTTCTTCCTCTTCCACTCTTCCCAGCCCTGTGAGCATTTCTGCTGGTGGGCACTTCTGCTGAGCAGCTGAACTCATAAGCTGGAGAACTTGAGAAGCACACAAGCACCAAGTGTGGGGCAGGAGGAAGCTTTCTGCTGAGGCCAGGGAAATAACTTCTGCTTTCTGTTTTGTTTTCTCTTCCTCCTCCTTCCCCCTCACCGAGTAGATCGAGAGGCGCCTTGACACCGTGAGGTCTGTTTGCCACATTGCACAGAAGCGGTTAATTGCCTGTTTCCAGGGCCAGCATGGTACAGATCCTGATAAAAGACATGTAAGTACAACAGCCCTTTGGCTTCTCTTCTGAGACCAGTCTGAGTATGGTCTGACCTAAACACTGACGAGCTACTGTGCCTCCAGTTATACAAGGGGAGAAAACACTGTAGAATCATTTCATGGGTTAACATTAGATGATAAACCACTAAATGTAGTTCCCCAGCCATACACACTACCACAGCATTGGAGTGCCTTCGGAGTGTCAGGACTCTCGCATGTTTGTGCAGTGTGCTGTGTACTTACAGCTTTCACAAGACCTGACTAAGAAGAGCAGATACTCTGCAGCTCTGGTCAGGCTCCTCATAGTTTGAATTCCCTTTGTGCACTGGCATCTCCAGTTAACTCTAAATGTTTACCTGCACACGTTTGATTTCTGCCCCTCTTTAGCAAAGCCATAGGTAGGTATTTGTAAAGTGTTATAACCAGAAGTAATGAGCATTCAGGTCTTCTCCTTTTATTGACTAGTAGGGACAACCTGAATGCATAGAATGGACCTCTGCAGGGAGGCAGATGCCAAGCTAGTTGTTTAGATCTCAAGTTAAAGCTGTTTACTTGTCTTTGATAGTAGTTGAGGCACATTTTAGGCCAGTTATGTTAACTAAGACTGAGAAGAAAATGCTTTCCAAAGTACCTGAAAACAGGAATCTTGAGGCTTGAAACTTCTTATGACTTGGCATTTTCTTAAAGCCAAAGAATGAGCTGTGCATATAGGTAATAGAAACCATATGGAAGAAGAATCTTAGAGGGGATGTGCTGGGAAAGCTGGAAAGGGTGAAAAGCCTAAAGCTGAGCACTGCTTCTTCTGTTCCATAGAAAAAACTTCCTCTGACAGCTCTTGCTCAGAATATGCAAGAAGGCTCTGTCCAGCTAAGTGATGAAACTCTGCTGGGGTAAGTGCTTGGTGTTATAAGTTGCAGCCTGTGATTTTGTTGCCTGCAGGGCTCTAATCAGAGACTTTGGGTGCGCAAAGGCTGTTTTCAATCTAATGAAACTAATATTTCTAGATTCCTTCTCTAACCCAAAGGGAGAAAAAGTGAGCAAGCATTTCTTCCGGAGGGATGCTGGGGGCAAGGTTTAGGCTTGCTCTGGATTGCATTCCAGAGGTTTCCAGTTCTCTCCTCTCTGCAAAGCTTTTGAAAATGGCTCACGTCCTTGTGGGTTAGCAGAATTATTGTCTCCATCTAAAGTTTGCAGTTCAGTGTAAATACTGCATTCTGCAGGTTGGCATTAGTTGCTTTAATGTCGATCTGCGTGAATGGCTTCTAGTTTAAAATAAAGGCAGTTTCCTTCTCCTGGCAAAGTGCATGTTTGCAATTTCCAGGAAAGTGGCTGAAACAAATGATGTCAATATACTGAATTCCTAGAGCAAATGTGTTTCCTCATCACTGATGGGAATTCATATGGCAACAGTGGAAAATGATCTTAAAAACCTTGGTGTGCATTTTTGAGAGCTCTTGCAGATGTAAACATGGATAAAAATCTTACAGGATGGGGTTTTCCTTAGAACAAGCTTAAAACAAAGGTCAAATCATGGCTTTGGAACCTGAGAGTGGTGCTTATGTAATTGCTTGGCATGGTGGTGTTGAGACTTTCACATTAAAGGGGCTTAGGAGAAAATGAAATGCTGCATTGTGCAATTTTCCTGCATCTGGTGAGGTGGAAAGATGGGCTTTGTATAGATACAAACTTCTCTGCCCTTAGGGCTGGTGTAATCACCTCCATGAGTTAAAGCCTCCCCAAATGTTGTAATGGCTAAGGAATTTTAGAACACAGAGGTTTAATTAATACTCCTGGCCTATCCCAGAATTGCTCATGACAGCATAGAGCATCTTGGGGTTTTGCCATTAAGGGCCTTGCTTTATGCAACACGCAGCTTTCCAGAAGGGCAGAAGACAAAAAAGGGCCACCACTGTTTTGTTTGAATTATTCCTCTTTAGTCAGTAGTAACTCACATTAAATTTTCTTGTAATCCTTAAAGGAAAATGCTAGATACATGTGGTGATGCAGAGAACAAACTGGCAATGGAGCTCTCTCAACATGAAGTGCAGATTGAAAAGGAAGTCTTAGATCCACTGTATCTGCTAACGGAGGTAAGTCACTGCAGCCTGCCTGAGGAAATACATCTGGAGTTATGCGTAGAGTGAGCAAATAGGCTTTACTCACTGCTAATAATAAAACTGCTTTAAGGAGCCATGCATTAGTGGTCAAATGTGGATAAGAAATCTGCAAGCTGTAGTTCATTACAATACACAAGTGAGGGTGAACCTTGACTTCTCCTTCTAGACAGAGATCCCGAACATTCAGAAGCAGAGGAAACAGCTTGCAAAGCTGGTGTTGGACTGGGATTCTGCAAGAGGAAGGTAAGAATTTGAATTACTACATCCTTTTCCATTGATGTCAACTTCTTATTAGCACCTCATGGCATCTGATCTGATGCTGTGACTTGCTGCTGAAATGTTCCTGTGTGCATGTCAATACTTTGCTGAAGTAAGATGAATTTACATTGAAGTTACTCAAAACAGGACTCATAATTACTACATCCAAGGAGAATTAAGATTTTGGAGCTCTTACATACCTATATATAATGGAAAAAATGCCCAAAACTCTCAGCAGCTTTCCTGTTCACTTAAGTTGTCAACTTAAATAATAGAAGTCTAGTTTTGTAGCCATAACAAGTGCGTTTACAGCATTGTATTGAACCATCTCATTGGCAGGGTTCTAGGTTGATCAATTTAAGCCCCTTTAAATGGTCTTGCACTGTGGTGATAATTTAAGTAGCAATTTCTGGGATTGGTAGTTCCAATGTATTATGTACCCATGTTAGACTGTGGCCAGTGCATCATTTCTTGGGGTTTTTCAACTGAAACTATTGGATTTATGTCAAAAGAAACCAATTTCAAGAGAGCCATAAATGCAGTTGCTTTTTTAATATAGTCTTCAACTGACCAAAGCTTTTCTTCCACAGGTATAACCAAGCCCACAAGACTTCAGGAACAAATTTTCAGGTGCATCCTTCGAAAATAGAATCACTAAAGGAAGAGATGGATGAAGCTGGAAATAAAGTAGAGCAGTGCAAGGTATGACAAGTCTGGCCTTCACACACCTTTCATTGGCAGTGGTAGCAATTGGAATAGGGCTGCTCCTGGAAGCCTTGCACAGCTACAGATTATGTGGCTGTTAACAAACTGTCTTAAAGGTATATTATAGAATGGTTTGGGTTGAAAGGGGCCTTAAAGCTGACCAAGTTCCGATCCCCTGCCACTGGCATGGACACCGTCCCCTAGAGCAGGTTGCTCCAAGCCCCTGTGTCCAACCTGACCTTGAACACTGCCAGGGATGGGGCAGCCACAGCTTCTCTGGGCACCCTGTGCCAGCGCCTCAGCACCCTCACAGGGAAGACTTTTAATGAAGAATATTGATGCTTGCTGAGCAATGTCTGAATTGCTTTGCTTTAATATGGTTTGGGGGTTTTTTAAGATGAGTATTTTACAGTGCTTTCTGTTTCAGTCTGAGGCAGGAGGAGGAAGAACTGTCTTAGCTTTGACTGAAACACTGAGGATGTCTGTGTGCTCAGGCCACTGAGGAGCTGTGCAGCGTGAGCTAGCTGGGTGAAATTCAAGCTGCTGCCGTAGAAGGAACATTCTGACTATTACAGCTTCAAGCAGTTGCCATTCAGTTTCACTTCGTGATTGTCAAATACTGCAGCTGAGCTGAGCCCCCAAAACCTCTTAGTAGTACTTGTGTGCCGGTATTGGCTGGAAATAACATACTGCCCTGCAGTCTGACTGTTACTTCAGTGAGCAACTGCTTTGCTGTATGAAACATGCATTTTGAATAGATGGTGCTTGAAAGAATACACGTAGCAGAGTAGGATTACTGGCTTGCTGTGCTGCTGAATTGATAGTTCAAACTCGCCACAGACAAGATAACCATACATACTCCTGTCTTTCTGTGGAAGTTGTGAATTTGATGTCCTGTTTTGCATTCTTCTCTTTTTCAAAGGATCAACTAGCAGCAGACATGTATAACTTTGTATCCAAAGAAGGGGAATATGCCAGATGTTTTGTTATGGTGAGTAGTTTTTCCACCTGACTTTGCAGCACATATGTAAATAGACACTCGATCCTCAAAGATTACATTTTGTGTGCTAAAGCTTCTAGTCTTGTATTATGTGCTCATCAGAAGCTAATGCTCTTTTTGTTTTTAAAATGTGGCTTCTGTTCTCAGTTATTAGAAGCACAAGCAGATTACCATAGAAAAGCATTAGCAGTCATAGAAAAGGTCCTACCCGAAATTCAAGCCCATCAAGGTAAAGTAACCTGTGCTCTGGCTGATGCTTCTCTTGCCTGTGCCACCTATGCACAATATTCTCCTCCTTTATCTTGATTCTCTTGCATGCAGACTTATTTAATAAGGCCATTTTGATCTACTTACCAATTTTACATTCCCAAGCATAATTCCATCTTTGTGTTCTCTGGAGTTCTCCAACCATATTTTAACACACTAATAAAATCCTGAGGATCTGTCTGATACCCAAGAGGGAAAAGGAAGGATTTTTCTATTTGCTTGCATTTCTTCCTGACACCATGTGGCCTTTTGTTGATTCATACCTGGCTTTTCAGGCCAATGAAAATTTCATTGTGATTTAGGGACTTCTTTGGGCTCTTCTTCTTGAATTACTTGGTGATTATCAGAAAAACTCCCCTTATTCTGAGGTTGACTTTTTCCCTTCTCATATGTGCTCCTTTTTCTCAGTGCACACACTGCACTAAAGCCAGCTAATGGAATGTTGAATATCAGCAGTTAAGAAAGGCTTCAGTTCTTCCCCTTGCTGCTAAACTTTGTCAGTGGGAGTTCGGGTGTTATCGTGGTTTGGTGTTGAAGTTGGTGTCCTAAACACCGGCTCTTCTGTCTCTTAATCTTCTAATTGCTTTGAAGCAGTAGTAGGCTGAGCAAAGTCTGAGTGACATACAATCTGAGCTTAGCAGGACTCAAGTACCTTCAGTTGTGGAATACGTGCCAAGTTGTGAAAGATGAACCATTTAAATATATGAGCATCTTGCTGAAATATGCTGTAGAATATCTGTGCTTCGTCAGTCTGATGGGAGACGACGTAACACAAACACATGATGCTCACACAGCATCAGGGCTGTGTTATGGCTCAGTGCAGGGTTCTCTGTTCACAGATGTGACTACTTGAAATTTTGTGGTTTCTTAGCTGCTTTGTACAGGCTTTCCCTATGAACAGATTAGTCTTCCTAAGTGGAATAGGTGTCACAGTGCCCAAGTGGTCCAGGGTCTCAGGGTATGGCACTGCTTCAGTTGTGTTTCTAGTTGTGAATCGCTGAGACTGCAAACAGTTGCTAAGATTTCTCATCCTAATGTTTGCTGTAACTTGCGAAACTGGGGAAAAAGATGTGCTCCTTGCGGAGTGTTAATGAGGGAGAGGAACTATGGCCTTAGGAGGGCTATAGTTGATGTGGGCAAATTGAATCCTCTGCAGAAACGCAGTGTGTCTCAGAGGAATCTGTCGAAGTCTGTCTGTCTTAACATTTCCACATCAAAGAAATAACACATCTGTACTAACAGTGACCTTCTACATCTGCATTTTTTCAATTAAGACAGCAGAAATGGGAGAAAATAAATTGTGGGAAACAAGAAATTCACATTCAGTTTGGAGAAACTTGTGCCAATTTTGACTTTGAGTTCAACAACATTAAGAAATGGAAGATTTGTGCAGTTTTACAGCAGGGGGCTGTTAACATAATGCTCATGGAAGGGATGGGAGCTGTTAACATACATTTTGAATTGCTCATTCCTTAAATCAGCAATAAACGTTATGTGAACAGCTCAGTTTTTATCCACCTAAAATACAGCTAAAACTGAGATCAGCTCAGGGCATGCAACCTGCGTAAATGTCTTCACTAAAGAGTCTCTTGTAACTTAATGTTACTTGCAGCCATGTGGTGGCACTTGTGTTGAGGAAACATACTCTTCCAGTCATACAGAGGATTTGCATGTTACTCCATCCACACAGATGCAGAAGTATTTCTTCTTAAACACCAGCGGGCTCATTCTCCCTTTCCTCGTGATAGAAAGGACTTTACCAATCAAGGGCTGTAAAACTCCTACTGTATTCTGATAATTTCTTTGCTGTACTGGAGACTTTCTTCTTTTTCTTGTTTGGGACATGATTAAGGTGTTTGTTAGATACTTTGCTCAGTGTTTTGGTACTCTCCAACTAGACAAATGGACTGAAAAACCAGCTTTTGGAACTCCATTAGAAGAGCACCTCAAGCGCAGTGGTCGTGAAATTGCAGTCCCCATTGAAGCCTGTGTAATGATGCTTTTGGAAACGGGAATGAGAGAGGAGGTAGGTGATGCCATACCACTTGTGAAGGATGGGAAAAAGGAGCTCCAACTCATGGGCTGGTGTCTGTACTGGTTAACAAGTTGCTTAAGTCGTTTGCTCATTAGTGTAGATGATAAACCTTTTACAACAGAAGAACCTTCAGCACTATTTGAAGTATCTTTGAGATGGAATAATAAATTAGGAATGGGCCAAGGGTGTGAGGTAACTATAAAACACTGTCACATGGCAGCAACACATTGAGAGACAGCTTGGTCATAACAGTGTAAGGGGAAGGCACCAAGCTTGGAACTGTTCTAAAAGAGGCTGTTACAAAACTCCCGCTGTTTCGTGCTTGTACTAACGTGTTGCTACCAGTCAAATACACTTCATTTTTATTATACAGGGCTTATTCAGAATTGCTGCTGGAGCCTCCAAATTAAAAAAGCTGAAAGCTGCCTTGGACTGCTCAACTTCCCAGCTTGATGAGTTCTATTCTGATCCCCATGCTGTCGCAGGTATTGTGAATGTTCTGAATCAAAGCCAGGTATAAACTGGTACAACACAAGTTTATGCTGTTGATTTAAGTGCTGACTTGCTGCAGTGTAAGGTATTGATCTCTGCAGATAAACTAGAAATGGCAATAAGTTGCGAGTTGATTTCATTGCACAAACTAACACAGACATGTCAAGGGTACATGAGCTCATGTGCTTGATGTGTCCCTGTGTGCATGACAGGGGTGTCTAAAATCCAGGTGGTCATAATAATACAAGTGTCTTTCCTCTCTTGATAAAAGTGTTAAGGTGATCAAGGGAGATTAGAGCCATGTGAAAACCTTTAAAGGGGTCTGAAGAGATGATTCATAGTTTCATAGGTACATATTTCTGTCAAATTAGAGTAATTCCTGGAAGACCTTTTGTGTCAAGCATTGAGCAGATGTACTGGGGAAGTGTCAGGTTGTTCCAGTGTTTCACTGGAACCTGGGCCCCATTGAACAGATGAAATTGCAAATTTGAGGACAGAATTTGGAATGCAGACTGAAAGCACTGACTAAGAAGCTCACCTTTTTGTGCTCTGCATTGTAGGTGCATTGAAATCTTATCTGCGAGAGTTGCCAGAACCTTTAATGACGTACAGTCTGTATGAAGAATGGACACAGGCTGCAAAGTAAGCATGCTAAAACTAGATATATAGGAAAACTTTCTACATAGTCTTATTGAATTTGGTTCTTTGTATATGAATTCAGAGACATGACCAAGCTCACGCAGTTTACTTTCTTATTTCTGCTCTAAAAGGTAAATATTTTGTGTAACAAATGATTTAAAATGTGGTTTAGCTTAATAGTAATTGCATAAAAATGTGGTGAAATACCTGTGGTTAGATGTGAGGGCTGCTTCAGACTGTTGACTGCACAGTAATGATGCTTAAGCAGTTCTCTTTTGTTGAAGTAAGAGATAATTCAGGGGTTTGACTAGCAGGTTGCAGAATTACTGAATACAAACCAGTGTGTTTCTTTGGCGTAAATGGAAGGCTGTGCAGTCATCCCTGTTCATTGCAGAAACAACAAGTTTCTGATCTGAAAGTAAGGTGTAACAAGCTGTTTTTCCTTTCAGTATCCAGGACCAGGATAAGAAGCTGCAGGAGTTATGGAGGATTTGTAACAGATTACCTAAGCATTACCATGCGAATTTCAGGTGTGTATGAGCATCTGCTGACTCGCAGCACAGCCACTTTGGTGCATTTCACAGCTGGTTAAATAAAGCCCTAATTCAGGGGTGTCTTTCCTGGCCGAATTCAGATAGGCTTATAAAAGGACATCCTGTTTTATGGAGCAGTTGGTGTGCATTGGTGGCAATAGGCTTTCAGTCAAGTTAATTCACTGTTGACCATAATGAAGTAGTGATGTGCAGAACTACTGAAGGGTCATGCTGTTGGCAGTAGTCCCTGTCTTCACACTAGCTGTGCTTTTCACTATATTTTCCACTCTTAAGAATCACATGGATGTACCTTACACATGTTTCTCCTTTTGGTTATTGTCTTTTGGGGATGAATTGGAACAAACCCAATTCTGCTGACTCCTGTAAGTGTGGGAGTTCCATTACAGGATATGAAAATAGCTGTTGAGTGGGGATTCACAATCTAAATAGTTTTTCTGAAGATAGAATAGTTCTGTAGTTGTGTTTTGTGAAGGTGGGAGATGCTTTCTTCTCTACCCATTTCAACTTTTATGATACTAGAGTAGAACCGTAGTAGCCAGCTAGAGAGCAAGAAGGCTGTTTGTCTTATTTCTGTTTCATTGGGAGCTGCCTCTGAGTTCTTTCAATTTTGTTGGCTGCTTTCAGCAAGAAATGCTCTTAGTTCCTGCTGGATAATTATTTCTTTCCCTCTTGTAGGTATTTAATCAAATTCTTAGCAAAGCTTGCACAGAACAGTGATGTTAACAAAATGACACCCAGCAACGTCGCCATAGTCTTAGGCCCCAACTTGTTATGGGCAAAGAATGAAGGGTAAGTTGTTTGAGGGAAAGCTACAAAACAGAACTGCCATGGAGCTGTAGCATTTGTTTTAAATCATGTCAGCTATTCACAGCAACAGATTACTTGCCTAAAAACTACTTCAGATGTTCTTTCAACCTGTGCCTCCAGATCCTTTTAGGCACGAATCCTTTTAGAAGTGTTTTCAAATGTTGTGAATGTACTGATTAGTCTAGACTCCATCTAGTGTGAAGTTGCTCTTTGTGTTGCACTGAAGAGTCTTCATACATCGTATTTAGCATAATTTGTCATTTGGGTAATATGAATTAATTACTATTATTATTTACTTGCTTTGATAGAACTCTGTATGAAGTGTTGTACAAATTCCTTCTGCAGATCTCTTGCTGAAATGGCAGCAGCAACTTCAGTCCATGTGGTAGCAGTTATTGAGCCAATTATTCAGCATGCAGACTGGTTCTTCCCTGGAGGTAAATTCTTGCCATAGTTAAAAGGATTCTGTGTTTGTGATAACCAGACACAGGTAATCCTTCAACAGCCTTTGCAGCCGGGCACCGTTTTGTGTACGTGTGTCTTAGGATGCTTTCTTTCTGTCTCTCTCTCTCAGATCAAGATTTCAATGTATCTGGGGCATTTGTTGCAATTCCTGCTGTTAATTCAAATCACTTGTCACACACTGGGAATGAATATGAATCTGGGACACTGGAACGGAAGAGGCCTGTTAGCATGACTGTAATGGAAGGGGATTTATTGAAGAAGGAAAGGTAGGCTTCATTCTTGGGTTAGGTTTCAGTTATTAGCCCACTCCTGAGAACTGGACTGATGAGGAGGCTCTGATTAGAAACACTTATTGGCCTCAGGAGGAGAATTTTGTGGAAGTACTATAGGTAACAATAGTGATTTACTTCCCCCCCCCGTGATGTTGCAACCTAAGGAAGGTTCAAAGGTAATGTAACGGTATTTGCTTCCAGTTAAACTCTGCATGATGAAAACCAAGCAGATAATTACTGCTTCCAGTTACCATTTTCCTGTTCCAGATTTGGGGGGTCTAAAATCCACTGAAACAGCAGTGTATATAGTAGCATCTCTCAGTATCTAACTTCTGGTATTCCATGGCTTCTTTTTCAAAGCCCATAAGCTGAGGTGGTGCTACCTGGTGCCTTCATGGTAAGACTTCTCAGTTGATGATGGTACAGTATATACCACAGCAAACAGTAGAATGCTAAAAATAAACCCAAAACGTGCTGTTTTCCCATATAACATGTAGTGTAACATTCATTTATTATCACTCATACCATGAATATTCAAATGATGTGCTATTTTGTTTTTAGCTGTTGATGCAAATGTTGTTACTGAATGTTAACTATGGCTAGCCACATGCAAATATACAGCACTGACACAGGAAGAAGAAAATCACTGTTCTTAACACAGGAATAAAATTAAACCCTAGAATGAATGTGCTGTATGCATTCTAAAATCCATTAGGATTTTAGTCCATTTATCCTTAGCTTTCCATTAAACACAAATCATAGCGTGTATCCAGTGCCTTTTCTTGTCTGTCATGAAATCTGTACTGCAGCTTAGTGTGTAATAGAAACAAAATTCATGTGACAAGATATATTCAGTGTGGAGGTACTCTGGTATTAAGGCAATGGACATATTTACCTGTAAAATTTTGACTGGTTTGACCTCATTGTCATCAGTGTCTGTCTCCAAGTGTAATTGAGTAGTTTGTTCCACTCTCGTTTAGCTTACCCCTCTGTGTGGAGAAGCCAAATAGTGCTGCATGTCTTAACATTAATGGTGTTCTATGCAGAAAGTTACAGCTTTCCTTGTTGCTGCTTTGCATGCCAAGCAACAGGGGTTGCATTTGTCTTTGTGGGTTATAACATCCAGCTGTCCTGTTGCTTTAGTTACCTGGTGTTGGCTGGCGTGGTGTGTTTACTCTCTCTTCTTTCTGTAGCTTTGGTGTCAAGGTTATGGACTTCCAAGCGAACCCTCGGAGATGTGGCACTATAAATAGAAAGCACACATCCCCAGCTTTCCAGCCGCCACTTCCACCCACCGAGGCTGGCGTGCTGGCTCAGCCGGGAGCGGAGCAGCACTCCCAAGCTTCTGTGGCTGAAACAAGCCCAGTGGGTTCTGGTTTTGCTCTCTCTGCTGGCACAGCAGAACAGTTACAAAGTCAAGGAAATGAGGATGTCAGGTAAGAGGCATGGCTTCTGCTGGCGAGGGCTTAGCAGGCTGCTGCAGCAGCAAACTGATGTGTCAATTGGATCTGCCTCACAGAGCACCTCCTCTAGCTGGCAGAAGTGTAAAGACTTTTCAGGCACGGGCAGAAGCACTGTGCAGGAGCTCTCTGCCACACATAGTTCCTCTAAAATAACGTACATTGTTCTGTGTGTTCCAGAATTGATCTCCTAATATAAGAGATTTCCTGGGGCGGGGGGGGGAATGATGAAAAATCTAAGAGAAGTGTGTACTTCTGCTACCCGTAGTGACCTTTCCAAGTCATACTCTAGAGGTGTCCACACAGTGACTATCAGTTTGCTGCTGAAAGAACAAAACCTACCAGTGGCAATACTAGAAACCTGTTGGTCTTATTTGTTGTTTCTCGTACATGTTATCTGCATATGTCTCTTTTGTCTGTAGCAAGTGTTAGTGATGACCAGGCTTGCTAGAAAACAGGAAGTTGTTTTATCATATTTCACTATTAGTTTCTTTAGGACAAGCATGTATACAAGCTTTTTGGTACTTTATTACTATTGAAACTCTGTGCAATTGTATCCCCAGTTATTAGTATACATGGGCTAATTGCAGTAGCCTTGACTTTCCCTTTCATGGATGGTGAAAGCAGTGCTTTGCTTTCAATATTTGTGTGGTTTGAGAGAGAGAAGAAGCCACATGTAAAGTCTGTAGCACTCTCCAAGCATCAGCCCTCTCACACAGCGCCTCATGCTGAAACAGCACTGTGGAGGGAGGCAGCGCTGGCTCTTTTTTTACACACAGCTTTTGTTCCCTGGTGATGTTTCTACAGAAAGAGCTCGTTCACAAATCCCCTGCAGACTGATGCTTCCTCCACAGATCCTTCTTGTGGGAGAGACAGTGAAAACGAAACCTCGAGTATCAAAAAGCTGCATTTAAAGTCTGCACTGACTCTGGGTTCAAGTGCTTGCAGTTTACTGATGGCATCTGGAGAACCTAGGGTTGGAATGTGCAGCTAAAAGTGATTGAAAGTCAGTCATCTTGAGATGAGTAAGGTGCTGCAAGAGACAAGAGAAATGAGTAAGGACTGCAAGTGTGAGCAGGAGAAGCGGGCACTGCCCAGTACCCCCTCAGCTGGTTTGCACTCAAGTGCTGTGTTTCCTCAATGCTTCATAGCCAAGGGCCAGGAAGAGCTGACTTTGCTAACCTGAATCTCAAAGGTTTTGTAGGGGCTGCTCCCTTGAGACCACTTCTGCTCTCCCAGCAAGGTAAAAGTTTAACTCCAGCTTATAAAGGTCTAAAGGTAGAGATTCAGGTATAAAGGACTGCAGCTGCAGCAGGAGACTGTGCTCCTGGGTGTTGCAGTCCGACAGGTACTGTGACACTGCTGATGGAGTCCTGATTTGATTTTGGTAATTAACCTTTTATACAGACTTGCTTAAAGCCAACTTGGCACTGATTTGAGGAGCTGTAGCAGTGGTAGGTCTGTGAGGAAGCAAGAGCAGTTTGTGGAAGCATTTGAGGATGAGAACCATAGCACAGTTCACAGTGTCATCTTGAGTGGGTGCAGCTGATCTGGGCACTTTGCAATCACTTTCTAATTGAAGATGTTTAATTTTCAGCACCTCAAAATCGAAGGACAACACATCTGCAGCCACCCCTCCACCCGTGAGGAACGGAGGGCATGCCACTGCTCAGAGCCAGCCGGCCAGCAGCACTAATCAGCTTCCTGTCAATCAGGCACAGAATGCGGCAGGTCCCAGTCCCCATCTCATGAGGAGAAGTGTGTTTCTTCCTTTGGTTTTCCAATAAGTTCCAATTCCTCATGTACTGCATAAGTGCTTGCTAAAATACCTGTATCGGTATCTCTGCCCTTATAGCAGATAGTGATTTAATTCACTTGCTGTTCACTGAGGCCTAACTAATGAATGCTCCATCCCTGGCGGTGTTCAAGGCTGGGTTGGACCTAGCCTTGGGTGATACGGTTTAGTGGGGGGTGGCCCTGCCCATGGCATTGGTTGGAAGTGGATGATCTTAAGGTCCTTTCCATCCCTGACTATTCTATGATCTTTGGCTTTGGGCTCTTTCATGAATGCTGGTAGTAATGTTACTAGTGCTGTTCAACAAACTCACTCAAGGGCTATTGATCTGTAAAGCCTGAGTGCACATTTCTGTAGCTTCCTATTGCTTTATTTAGTAATGCACCATTTTACTTTGCCAACCTGTCTTTGGGTTCCTTTATGCTACTGATTTCTCCCTCAGCAGTTTGGTTTCACAATCCATGACCATGAAATGTCACCTCTTCTCTTCCCAGCTGTTAAGAAGCCTGCGCCAGCCCCCCCCAAGCCGGCCAACCCCCCACCGGGGCAGCCAGGAAGCCAAAGCTCTGCTGCTGCTGCTCAGCCACCTTCTGTGTCTCCAAAGCCACCTGCCAGAAGCTCTTCTCCTCCTGCTCAACATGCAAACCAAGGGGCAGCCCAGGCCTCTGCTTCCCAGTTCTCTGCACCTCGGAGATACTCCAGCAGCCTTTCCCCAATCCAGGCTCCCAACCATCCACCACCACAGCCCCCAACACAGGCTACTCCTCCACTGCAACCCAAATCTAACAGTCAAGCATCTCCTCCTGCTGCACCCAGCAGTGAGCACGGACCAGAGCAGCCCTGCTACACTCCTCCGCAGACTCCAACACCACCCGATACACCCCCTCTAGGAAAACACAATACCAGTTCCCCATCAGCACAGCCACAGCCAGCTACTCCAGAAAGCTCCCAGTCTCACTCTCTACCTCAGAGTGGTACGCTGCCGAGGCCACGGCCAGTACCGAAACCCAGAAACAGACCTAGTGTCCCCCCTCCTCCTCATCCTCCTTCTCAGCTGGCTGGAGATGGTGTTATTGCAAATCCCACCCAAACAGCTTCCAAAATCGTAACAGGTGAGTGGATTCTTCCTTATTCAGTGCCACCTCAGGGAGCAGAAATGTAGAAAATGATGCCTGTAGCTGCAAATCTTAGGGGGAGGGACTGAGAGGCACAAATGACAGTTAAAATATGAAATTGCTCATTTCCAGTTAAAATGCCCACCACCCATTCTGTGCAGAAGGGTTTGGGGGGAAGTGTAGATCAGCTTGCTTTATTTTTCTTCCTGTTTTGGAAGCAGAGCACTATTATAGCAACCAACTCTCTGGGGCTTTCTCCAGGCTCAGCATCGTGGCAGGCTCAACTATGCTTATATATCTGTTGCCAAAAAGCAAATACTTGGAGGAGGGAGAGGATGTAGCCAAGGATACACAAGGATAGCGCATACAGAAGATAAGAAAATGGCTGGAGTGGTCACTGATACGTGTTCTAGTAGACAAGACACTAACACAGCATGTTTTACTTTGTGAGGACAGAGTTTTCTGATGTGCTTTAAGTTGGACATCCAGAAGCTGAGGAGTCACACACTCTGAATTCTGTGTCTTGGGTTAATTTGTATATTGATCTTCATACTTTAAATGCAGCCTTCTTTTGATGAGACGTTTGCAAAGAGAAACTTCTACTCAGAGGAACTTCATGAAGCTTTTAGTTACTGGTTTGGTAGGGTTAATTTAAGTCTGGGTGGGGAAAAAAGTAACTACTGAGGACAGCCAGAAGTAGATGTCATATTCTGCTGAGTCTCTGCTTATTATAGGAAATACTAAAGGAAGAGATGATAAATGTAGAAGACTAATGCTTTTAAATCCCCTTACATTTAATAATGGTTAAAACTTCCCAATGGCCCTGCAGCTTCTCTAGACTAGGACTAATGTATTGGAATGCCAAGTATAAATTCTGATGCCTAACAGCTTTACCCCCTGATGCCTTCACAGGTGGGGCTGGTTACTGCGAATAAGGTTTGTACTTACAGAGCTATGCAATACAAGCTCAAATGCTCCTGCACAGCAATACTCTTCTTTGTAGCTTTATTTTGTATATGTGCTTTGGAATATGTGCTGTCAACTCTGTGTTACCTCATTACTACATATCATTCTGTTCAGAAGAGGTTTTAAGACCTGTGCTGCTTGATTTTTAATAGTCCTGTGAACATAAAGGTAGTCCTTAAGTTGTAAAAATATCTATAATGAAGGGAGTAACACTTCACACAGGAAGTACCTGTCCACAAGTGAAGCAGTGACCTTTTAAAACAGCTTTATTCTCATCAGTGCAGGCAAATACCAAAGCTGATGGGTTTTCCTCCAATCCAGCAGTTTATGATTGCAGTTTCATGGAGTTTTCACTTCAGGTTTTCAGCTATTTGGAACTACTTGGAATTCATTTGGCAAAACACATGTTCATGTGACTAAACTCCTTTGTAGGAGAGCACCCGGCGGCATCTGCCTTCTGGCATGTGTGCATCCTGTCAGCTCCAGCATCACTAATAGCACCAGTCTGCTCAGTCACAGCTGCCAAACAGCACATTCATAATCTTACTGTGCATTTACAGTGGGTTAGAGATAGTGCCTTTCTAAGGTACCAACTGCATGACAGGCTCAAAGAGTTGAGGCTGCACTCCTGAGTTATCTCAATTTTGAGTGCTTACGGGAAGGACACAAATTAGGATTGAGAGTCAAGTTGAAAGTAGTTTATTTAGATTTGGAGAAGCTGGCAGTAACTGAGCTGCTTGAGCAGCTAAAAAGCAGGGTTGCTTTTTAGAGTAGATCCTTTCCTGATTGACATTCTTTTTGTCAGTATCTTTAAAACGCAGTTTATGGGCAATTTATTGCCCAGCTGAATTCAGAAGTAAGGCTGGGCTCTGGCTCTTTACAGCACTTGTAAGTTAAGACTGGGAACCGTGCTGATGAGTCAGACTTCAAGGAAAGAACCATGATTTCTAAGTCACAATTCGTAGGTTGACAGTGTCTGGGAATTGGTCTGGCTGAGGAAATTGCTTTAGTGCCAGCAGATGAGCAGCGTTTGGTTCCCCCAGAGTAAATGGAGAAACAGCTGCCTTCAGACCAACACCCAGCTGCTGTGCTGGGGGAGTTTAAGTTCTACAAGGCCAGGATCTGCCGGGGGAGTGATGGGCACAACTGAGGCTGTGTCCAGAGCTGGGGTGTAGCCCTGACTCCTTTTCAGCGTACAGGTCAAACAGAGGCACACAACTGGGTGCTTATAGAAAAACACTGACATCAACAGTGTTGAAATTAAACAGTGCTAAAAGTGGAGAGACTTCCTGTCACTCCTTTGAAGTGCAGCCATGGCAAGTTGGCCATGAAGTTGTGTACAGTAAAACCACAGCAATGAAAGCTGCCATGCAGGCAGACGTGCACAGGAGAGCTGCTGCCAAAGGATCCTCTAGCCAAGCTGATAAAGGAGCCTAGGAAATCTAGTGTTCTGCAACATAACCCCTTGGGGAGCAGTTGAAGTGGTACCAGGCTTACCTACAGCAGCACACTCGGTGCAGGATCAACACCCTTTCCAGATGGATCTTATTTTAAAGGATTAATATTTGTTCTGAATTAACACCACTGCATATTACATGAGTATCTGCTCTAACCTTTACACATGCATATACCAGCACTTACTATAGACTGACTTACCTAATTCACAGTGACAATTAGCTGGGTTTAATTCTAACCTTGAAAAAGATGGGAGTAATGGAAGCCAAAATCAAGTCACCGGAAGTACCTGAACAGGAATTCTGCATGGTTTTCAGGATGCTGTTGAATTCCTTTGTCCACGTGCTGGACTTTGGTAATGCCTCAAGTTCTATTTATGGTGTTAAAGTACGAAGGCCTAGAGAAGAATATTCTAATCAAAAGTTTTATTAAATAATCTAGATGTTTGACCTGCATTCAGTAGGAACTGTATTGGAAAATTAAATGGTAAGGAAAAGGCATATGATTGGCCCCAAATGTTGCTAATTCACAATCATCATGTGTGTGCTCACGCTCACTACTAACCCGTCCCCAGTAACACTGCTTGCTTGCAATACCGTTAGCGTGGCATGCACCAGGAATGGCTGTTTGATGCTCGCTCTTACATTAACGTACTAAAAGTGTTGGAGACTAGAGTGTTCACGTTTTCACTGGCCAGTTTCACGTTGCATTTATTCCATGTGCAGGAAATCCTATCTAGAAATCCACATTGGTAGAGAGGTTCATTTTGTATTTGATATAGCTGCACTGTTATGTCAAATTCCCTCCCCTGTGTCTCCTCACCCTTTTTTACCTACTTTTCCAATTCATTCTTCAGTCGTGGTAGGGAGAACTTCAGTGCCTGCACTTAAAGCTGGAGTACACCTTTTGAATGGTACTTTAAGTGAAAATCCAAGGTAAACCCCTGGTGCTGTTAGGTGTTAGAACACAGTGCCTCTCCCTCCCCTCAGAAGAGGGGAGGATGTTCCCTGTTACACACAGGAAAGGGGTTTAAGTAAGTAGTTTCTTCCTCCTCTTGTGGCAGTGCCTCCTTTTGACAGCACACATACTCCTGTTCCTTCTGAAGGTGGTAGGTGGTGGTTATGTGGCTGAGGATTTAGGTGCCAAATTTATTTGCTGAGGGACCGTTGTGTTTTGATGTGAAAGTCTTGGAGTAAGGTATCACTCATAAGGGGCATGGAGGAATCTGATACTAAATCCTACTCACTGCCTTCCACTCTTCAGAACGAGTCTTTTATTACGTACCAGACTAAGAAAGGTGTGTAGGAGAAGCAAGTCCTGAGCTTTTGAGTTCAGCTTCACCTTCTGTGTCCGTGTGTGCACGCACACATGTGCCTGCCCTCTGAAAAGCCTTTGTTGATCTTTCCTTTCCCTTTTCTCCCTAAGGACATGCCCCAGCCATGCAGCAGTGACAAGAGGTCACTGGCCAGAGTGCTAAACTTGCTCTTGGTTTTTTGTGCAGACTCTAATCCCAGTACCCAAGAACCACTTCAACCCCCTTCTTCAGAGCCTCTCCTGGAGACAGCGAGCAAAGAGCTGCACAACCACCTCGTGCTCGATATTGACAATGATACAGAAAGCACCGCTCTGTAGCGGAAACTCCCCACGTGCTTACACGTTCCTCTCCTGGTGGGAAAACCCAACGGTGAAGAGCTTCTTTTGGCGCTCCGGCAGGCCTGTGTAGAGCTGGGATGGGGATTTAGCCAGTCAGAAGAAGTTTAATGATCTGTGTCTCAACAGTGGTTTTCAGAATCCTGGATGGAAGGAATCAGTTACTGCAGAGACGTGCATAGGAAGCGGGATGGCTGCTGATGCAGGTGGTATTGGCAGAAATTCCAGAGGAGGCAGAACCTTAGTTATTTAAAGTGCATGTATTGTGGAGATACTCTTTTTAATGTCACGGTTAGCCTTTTATTCCTAGTTCTTAGCCATTACAAGGAGCTGCCTTGCAAGAGACATTCCCTCACTGATTTGCTGCAGCTTCTTGTTAAAACATGAACCAAAAAAAGCCAGAGTGCTGGTGGTGACCGCGGGTTATCGGTCGCCTGGTCAAAACTGTGGATGTATTTTAGTGCCTTGAAGGACTGTCATGCTGTAGAAGGAAACTTACTGTATCTTTAATCATTTCATTGCTACTTAACGATCAGTACTTACTACTTATGTCATAGTTATTTGTATTAACCAAGCCTGCTTTTGTTTATGTGAAACTCGCAACTGTTTCAGGATGCAGCTGCGGAAGTGGGGTTTGTGCTTTCCTTGGAAACGGTTGGATTTGGAAAGACCTTTGAAATGGCTCTTTGGGTTCCTCACTTGGGTGAACGTTTATAAAATTAAAGATTGTCTTTTGTCAACTTGAAGGCATCTTTCTTCATGTTTATGAGTAGCATCACTTCGGTGGACGTGGAAGGTGACACAGTCACTCCCTGGGCTTTGCAGCTCACCAGGTCTTGTTCTTCTAAGGTCTGGCACAGAAGCACACTGGGGACTGGGAATGAGCACGCATGTATTCTTTAATGTGTAGATTTATGTTAAACAAAAGTGAGTCCTGCTGCAGAGGGGAACACTGGCTACAGCCTCTATCATGTGGGGAGATAAGATGGAACAGGCCACACCGTTTCTGTGAATGAGAGAGGGAGAGGAAGCCAGTCAGTTGAGGTAACGCTCATACAACTACTTGAATTAATTTACTTAACCTGTAAATTCCTTAATACTCCATCGTACATCTTAGTGAAATTATTAATCTGGACCTCAGGCTTAACTGCATTTCACACAAGCCTTGACAAGTCACACTGCTGTTACAGTCACTGTCTTCTTGATGCCTCAGTTTGAATCTTGGTGGCTGCCCCATTGTTCCCTGTTCAGACAGCTTGCAAGAGGGAAGATGAGCCCCGCTACTGGATGCAGGCCTGCTTTCCTCTGTCACTACACCAGCACGGTACCAAGTTCTTGTAACTCAAAATGCAGTGTTAGGAGCCACAATTTGTAGTTCTGTGACTAAATTTGATGCTGATCTCAAACTGCCCCCAGGCTACCTGAGTCCAGGGTGGGTTGCGAAGGACCTAAGTAAGTCCTCAGAAAATCCTCAGGGCTTGTACACTCCTCAGCTTTACACAAGTAGTTAATTGTCTCTGCTGGGATCAGCAGCTCCCGTTCAACAGTGGGTATGCTCTCAGTCGCATCCTCGCTGTCATCCTTGGTAACAAACAGCACATTCCATGTAGTTATAACAACAGCACAGGGCTATGACACAGTTAAAGCTGAGGATATTTGCTCAAAGCACCAGGGCTGGAGTTAATCCCCATTTCCCAAACTCTGACCCTGTGAGTACCCAGCAGGCCAGGATAGAGACAATGCTAGGTAATGCTGAGTGAGTGAGTTGGCTGTGATTAACTAATGAATGCAATTCATTAGTTAATCAAATGGCTGCAGGAAATAATCCTCAGAGGTCTAGAAAGAAACTTGGGATAACATAATGAGGTTCCATAATGCTTCCACGCTGCTGCTCCAGTCAGCGCAGGTCTGTGTGCTTGTAAATGCTGCTTGAAAGATGAGTGGGGCTGCTTGCTTGTGTGGTTTGGGGGGATTTTGGGGCTGAACCAGGTGGATTCTTTACAGCTCAGTTAACTGAAGCTTACCTCAAAGCTCTGGATGGAGGCTGCCAGCTTGAGCCCAAGGGTAAGGCACTCTGCAACCACCTCTGCTGTCGACTGTGACTGGATAGTCCTTGATGGCCATGGCACGGGAGATGTCGCTACTGCCACTCCCCAGTCTGGGAACAGTCTGATGGGAATGTCATGTGCCACCACTAAAACTTTAATATCCTGGAGTAAAGCACTGCATGGAAAGAGAGCGAATTCCATCCGAAAGTACAGCACGGAGCTCTTATCAGCCGGTCAAGTTCCATAAACTAAGCAGTGAGTTTGCATTCCGAGGGCTGTGCTGGGGGATGGGACATGTAGAGTGGGGTGCACCCTTCCCACCCAGCCAGCAGAAAGCTTTCCTCCCTACTCCAATGGTCTCGAGTGGATGTGAGGGGAAGGAATGAGCAGAAGAGCGGTAGGGATTTAATGTTTAATAAGCAAACGCAGGAGCGTGACAGTGGCTTGCTCTAATAGGAATTCCATTCACAGCAGAGGAAACAATGCAGTTTTCATAAACCTGGATTTTGGGGAATTAATACAGGGCCTTAGAGCAACAAAGCTAAAGGCAAGAATTGGCTGAACTCGGGGGGAGTGGCTCGGTTGGGTTGTGAAAGGGCGAATAGCAGGCTGCAGGGCAGTGACTAAGAGTCTAAAGATAAGTGCTGGAATTCCAGTACATAAATCTACAACTGTTTACAAAGCAGGGTCCCGAAATGGCACAGTGATTCCCAAGAAAGGAATTTTCCTGTTTTGTGAGCCCTGCAAAGGCTGCTGACGAAGTCTTGGTGCCTCAAAGATGTGCTCCAGTGCAGAGAGCTGAGCTGGCAGCCCCTCAGCTGCATCCAGGAAAGGATGGGAGAACCTCAGCTCCTCTGTGGGCGGCAGGAATTCAATGGGAGAAGAAAAGCTTGATACAACCATAGCTGATGTTCAGCTGAACCTTAAAGAAGCATTCTGCTACTCCTGTTACAATTCAGTGCCACCTATGGTAATGTGGAACACTTACCTTGGACCTTGACTTTGCAGGGATGCCAGATCTTGGATGATGAGGTGGATTGTGCTGCTGCAACCCTGCAAAGGAATTGCCCATTGCAAATTCATTGTGACTATAAAACATCATCTACCTTACATAGGCTTTCCCTTTCAGTCACAGGCACTGAGGACAGCACATGTTGTTCCTGTTGTGACAAAGCATGTCATCTGATTCCATCAGGATAACATTCTGAGACAGTTACCTGACTCCCAAAGGTGGGATCTCTGAGCCCACCCCAGCATTAGTCAGGTCTTTAAGCCAGTGTATGGAGTACGAGATGGGTATGCAGCTGTAATTACCTGGATCTAGAAGGCAAACTTGTACAAAGATGCATCAAGGTTACTTGGTCGCAGCTTACCTCCAGTACATGAAACACACGGCTGGGGTAGAGAAGCAGCAGACCTGAGGCTGGCTCTCCTCTGTGGTCCTCTAGCACGTTTTCAAGCAGTTCTCTGTGATAACCTTGTTTTAAAGGAGAAGATGGCCGTTTGTCAAGTGGTTTACAGCCCTAGGCCAGTGTTAGTGCTGTGTGCTCTGTTCTGTGCCCTCTGCGCCACAGACAACACGGTGACAGATCATGCTTTTATTATTCAGGAGAGCCATGGAATCATAGGGACATGAAAGCATTGCTGCCATGGGACCCTCTTCTTGACGTAAGCACACTGCAATTCACATTAGGTCCTAAAACTGCACCCAAACCTTCAATGTTTCCGTGGCTGAAGTCTAAAATTCCCATTAGCATCTGTTTAAAGGCCTCTTCCCATCGTTATCACTGTAGCTGCATCAGGCTCCAAAGGTAGAGCACTGTGGAGCCTGGTCTGTGCAGCTGGGTCCTTCCCTCTGCTCATTGGTACTCACTGATACAGGTGTTTAAAATCACCTTAATGAGTCTCACTAACCAAAGCACACTGGGCACCCATCAGCTGCCAGAGGAGCTCATAGGCTGCAAAACAGCATCAGGCTTGCTTTATAAAGCCTGTCTCTGCTCCAGGGCTTCTCGCAGCTGCGTTTCCTTTGCTTAGGCAGGGTCCCCAAGCGACACTTCTCCCTGTGTGGCTTCAGAACCCGGTAATTTCTTGCTCTAAGGACTACTGCAGCGCTTACGGCTCCCACGGCTCCACACTGCCGCTGGGCGCCCAGGCAGCACCGCGGCGGTGATCCGTGCTAGAACCGCGCAGTACTTAACGCGTCCTAAGACGCGGGGATGAATGCACGTGGGAGGTGAGGGTGAGGGCCGGGCCCCGGCACGGAGCCGCAGCGCCGCGGCACCCACCTGCGACCGCCGGCGCCGCCGCGCCCTGGCGCAGCCGGGCGAGCACCAGCAGCCTGTGCAGTGGCAGCGGG